>VWZD01011073.1:14329-59998 GCA_013396695.1 Sakesphorus luctuosus
TATCAGCTGGTGTATGGTGTATTTGGATAGGTCTCTCTTCTTCTGATTCTAGGTTTTTTTTTTTTCCTGTTTTTATTCCAGTCTGAATATATTATCTTTCCTGGAAACAGCTGGTGAGAGTTGTATTTCAGGCCTTGTTATTAGCCTGGAGAATGGCATTATCCTTTCCCTCTTTCCCCTGGAAAGGCAAAACATTACATGTATTACAGTTGTGTGTGATTCTCACACAGCTTTAGCCCAATAGCAGCCCGCAGCAATCCCAGGAGCTTTTCTTCTGTGGTTTTCTAACTGACAGCAATGATTCCTATTTATAAAAGAAAACTGCTAAGAAAAAAATTCTATGGGTGCTAACACAATTTCTATTGCTTTAGTCCCTTCTCCATTCTTCATCTGATTTTTGCTGTTTGAGTCTTATACTGCTTCACATCAGACACGACTCCTCACTGGATGCACTACAAATACTACTAACCCACTCCTACACTTTGCCCCAGGTCTCTGAGGGAAAATACGATACTTGTCTAGCTCCACAATCAGTCCCTGAAAATTCCACATTAACTGATTTACTCCTGAAAATCTTTTAATGAAATTGTCTTTTTATCAACATTTCCTAGTATCCTCCACATTTTAGTTATTTTTTTCTCATGTTGTAATTCTTCTACTCATGAAATTGTTATTTAGATGACTTAATAATTTCCAATATGACAACATAAAAAATTTCTAACATAAAATCTAGCTCTGTGTATAGGTTTCAAAAATTTTCTGCCAGTGACTATACATTAGGTTTCAAATATACCTTCTCCAGCTGTAGAATGCAGTAAGTGCTGTGTCATCTATTTGCAATCTCTCCATTTTAGGAAATGTTATTTTACCACTTGCTGTTATGTTACCTTATTAAAAAACAAGTTAATCTGAAAAGGGGTACTTTCAAATAATTGAAATTGTATTTGATTCTCCTTACTCTTCTGTTGCTTACTTTTCCTTAAAAATATGAAGTCAGACTGATGGGGTGGTCTGGATCATATTTTCCTCCTCCGTGCAAATCCATAGTTGTTCTCCCAGAAGCCACTACAGCAAAGTCATTGGGTTTACATAAAATGCTTGTTAACAGAACTGCAGGTCTATGGACCACCTTTTCTAGGTTGTTGGGATGAAGATTATTTGGTCCTTCAGGCTAACACAGAACCCTTGCAGAATTTTCTTCACCATTCTCTTTAATTAATAGTAACATATATCAATTCCCTTCTATTATTCCCTAGGGATGAAAGTCATTCACACAAGGAGGGCCAGCCAAAAGTCATTGAGTTAGTAGTTTTTAAATTAAATCTCACTGCATAGGCATATATTACATGCAAGGTTCACTAGGACTTTCAGCTATTTTCTCCCAATAAGTTGTAGATAATATAATTTTAATTTACACTTAAAAATATCTGTCTCTAACTGGCAGACTTGCAAATGGAATTGGGGAGCTGAAATTCCAAGGTCCTTTCTTTATCATTTTCTACTTTATTAGTAAGATAGTCTAACTTTGTTTTCTCTTAAAAGAACTGTCTGTAATGTTAACAAAAGTAAAGTGTAGGTATGAAAAATGTGTTCATTAGAGAGAGAAGAAAGACAACTCTGAAACAGTCATTGAATACAATGAGATTTGTTCCGTGGAAGGTAGGAAGTTGACATGATTGTTTTTCAAAATATAGCCAAAATTTAAGTGTACATTCATCTACAGCATCTGAGGTTTGTGTCTTTTGTAGTATTGGTAAATACCACATTAACTTTTTAACACACTATTTCCAAATTCTTTTCCTGAGTATAAATGTTCATGCCCATAAATTTGAATGCTTGTAATTTTCTCAAGCAAATATGGTTTTAATTATATTCCTTTTGTTTCAAGTCATTGTCTGAATCTTTTCCCTTTGCCTCTCATATTTTTATTTAAGTTAGACAAAGGCTTTTCACCAGGGGAAAATAATAATCTTCATTCCTTGTTAATTTCCTTCTATTCTATTATTTTGGAGACACTATAACTAATTTTTTTTCCTCCTCTCTATTCATTCATACACTTCAAAAGTCATATTGTCATTATGTTCACTTCAGACATACTGTTTTCACATTTGTTCCCTTCTGCATTCAAATTATGAACTACAGTTCCTCAGTGTACGAGGCACTGAATTTCTGTTCGTTTCAAGGGAGGTTTACTAAAGGTCAGGGGCTGACAGACACTTAGCTCTCCATTGGCCTTTGCAATTCTTTCCTATTATGTAGCACAATATGTAGGGGTGGAGTCCATCTGTAAGTGCTTGCAGGGTGTGATGATTGTTAGCCTTATTTGCCATATTTCTTTACATTAAATTTGCACCACAGATAAAAATCGCTTCTTCAACATACATGCTTATGGATTTAGTTTGTGGTAGCATCAGCCTGTTGAGAGCAAAGGGGCTTTTTTCCTTTCTTACATGGAAAAACCCCTGTCTTATAAAATTAAGATAGTAGAAGATTTTGTTGGTTGGGTGTTTTTTTGGTTTTGGTGTTTTTTTTTTTTTTACCTAAAGGGTGGTTGGGTCAGATTTTGAGACACCCTCCAAAAATAAGCCCCTTCAGCAATTTTACTTTCTCAGCATAGAGCAAAAATAATTCCTGTCATGTGGGAATCTTCAAGTAGCACTATGGCCCTGTTTCCAGAAGTAGGGTGATGCTGGAAAACAGCAAAGAATTCAAGGAGCTGATGCGAATTGGGAGAAGTTAGATAAAGCTCTGTTACTAAAATAGTCTGGGGAAGAAGTGCAGTTTTCAAAGGAGAAAAAGGCTGTATTTCAACTGTTAAGAATTCTGTAAAATATGATAATTCCTAGTTATTGCCATAGTGAAAGTTTAAATGTTAGTCTATCTTTTGTGTGTGCTGGAGGAAAGATTGTTGCCAATTATAATGAAAACCCAGGAAGAAGGCAAGTATTTCAGTTTCCTTGAATATATTTGAAGTCAGTCATGCACTTCAGTCCTTCCTCATAACAGAAAAGGATAAGCAGGTATAAATTACTGTTGTTTATAGTCGTGATTTAACTTTTTTTTTTTAAATGAGAAGTAAATGTCAATGACTAAAGGGAACATGAAAAACTTACTATCCTTGTCTTTGACGGGCAATTCACTTCCTTAGTACAGTCATCATTTATGAAATAAATCTTACTGGAAAATGTATTCCATTGCATATCTTATTATTGTGAATACAATGAGGATATTTCCAACTAAGCCTGTTGAACAGATAATCCCAATCAGAGAAGGAAGGATGATTGTCTTTGCAGCACTGATCACCTGGTGCTATCCACTCCAAGATCTGTAATCAAGCCTGGTATACCATTCTGACAGAAAGGCTGAAATTCACTCATTTTCCATGATTTTATGATTTGGTTCTGTTGTAGCAAGAGAAAATTAATTATTTGTGGATAATAATTTGAATATCAATAGTTAAGTCTTATATCTAAGTGAATACTACTGTTAAGTGATTATCTGAATTTTGTAAAAAACTGTTCACAGAAAGATTTTGTACATTCAGGACTGTACATGAAAGAACCATATGATGCTATTTTCAAAATGAAATCTGTTATGTAATAGCTCCATTACAGTTTAAACAAATGTAATCATTCAAGATACACCTTTTAGTATCACAGTATTTGCTCTACTTTCAGAAACTACACTGTCAACTTCTCTTGGCTGGGGTGATCCAAATCAATCTCTCAATCAAACCCTCTAATCAAATCCTCCTTCAGCTTAAGAACATTTCTCCTTGTCCTATCACTACATGTCTTGGTAAAAATGTCCTTCTCCAGCCTCCTTGTAAGCCCCTTTTAGGTACTGGAAGGCTGCTATAAGGTTCTCTTCTCCAGGATGAGCGACCCGAACTCTCTCAGCCTGTTTCCGTACCAGAGGTGTTTCAGCCCTATTATTAACTTAGTGGCCCTCCTCCTGATGGTTTGGTTCTACCAGGTCAATGTCTTTCTGTGTTTGGAGCCCCAGAGCTGGATGCAGTAGTCCAAAGGGGGTCTCACCAGAGCAGAGCAGGGCAGCAGAATCGACCTGCTGGCCATAATTCTTTTGATGCAGCCCAGGACATGATTGGCTTTCTGGGCTGCAAGTGCACAGATTGCTGGGTCGTGTTGACCATTTTGTTCCACAAGCACTTTCAAGTCCTTCTCCCCAGGGCAGCTCTCAATCACTTCTTCAACCAGACTGTACTTGTGCTTGTGATTCCCTAAGCCCAAATCCAGAACCTTGCTCTTGGCGTTGTTAAACTTCATGAGGTTCATTGCTAAACTCTAACTTTACAAAGAATTATCTTTTGCTTTGTGTTGGTGTGGCAATAACGGTGGAAAAGTATCAAATGGTTATTTGTCTAAGGTTGTGTTATGGGTTTAGCTAGGTGTAGGCCTAAATTTAGGCTTTGGATTTCGGAGTAGGCCTGAGACTATCAGCTGACTTGAGCTGGGCTGGGCTAGCTGACAGCTGACTACTACTAGCCAATGGTATTCCACACTATATTCTGACATCATCTCAAAATTTAAAAGCTAGTGTAGGAGTGGCTTAGTCAGTTCCTTCAAGCTGTGGACCCCAGAGGAACAGGAGGACCAGGCCCAGCACCAGCTCATCACCATGTTATCTTAGGGAAGTAAAACATTTTAATTTTCTCTCTTTTGCCTTGCTGGATGTCTTCTGAGGTACTTTATAGATCTTGAGTGATAGAATTCCTTTTTGGTGGGAAGTAGAAAATTGTTGCTGTATTTAACTTGTGTGTGTATTATATTGTAGTTTTCTTTTAATTTTCTCCTTTCTGTATAAATATATAAATAACTAAGTTTAAACCTGGTTTTTGAGTTTCCAATTTTTTACCTCCCTTTTCTTGGCCGGAGGGAGGGAGGCTTTGATTCTCTATTGAGCAGTTGACATTTTGCCAGCTCAACCCAAGACAGATTGTTGAAACAATGCAAAGATTTCACTGTAAAAGCTCCTTAAAAATTTTGCCTACAAGTTACTTAAAATAAGTATGTTCTGAGCACTGTCTAATCTAGTCATCTTCTACACAGGCAAAACTGTTATTTTGTATCATAAATCAGTTTGAATGGGTATGCTAGAACTCTGGTGATGCTGGGATGCTTCTGTGTTAGCAAGAGTGTCCTGACCATGTTTTCCTGTTTTCCTTGGAAAATTTGCAGTTTGTTTGCTGTGAGCAGTGTGCCATGTGTAACCCCTTGGGTTATTGTTTAAGCAGTCAAAATGAATAGCAGCTGTGGAATGGATCAGTTTAATTTGCTGACACAAGTGAGAGAAATAGCAGTTTACCTGTGTATCATCTTTACCCTCCTTGCAAGTGAGGAAATTTCACTTCTTATTTCTAGGAAGAAACACAATACAATAGGAAGCAATACAATACAATAAAATGCAATAAAATAAAATCCAATAAAATATATGAGATTTTTTCATAAACATGTCTAGGGTGTATTAAAAATTGCATGAGGGTAGTTATGTTCAAATGAAAAGGAGAAGGAAAGCAATTCAGCAAAGATCTACTTACTTGGCCGAAAAACTGAAGAAGAAATTTGAACTGCAGAATACCTGCCTCAGTTCTGTAAACCATCACTAACACAGACCTGTTTGCCATCAAGCAACAAGGCCACCTGCACCATGATGAAAAGATCAGTGCTGGAAATGGAAGGTAAATGTAACTGCTGGTGTCATCCCCTTACATCCACTGCGGCTGAAGACCTTGATGCAGCACATATATCCAAACAGTTGACATGACTTTTTATAAGGGTGGATAATGGATACTTCCCATTACTTGGACATAGTACTAAATTTCAGAACAATCAATGAACTGGACACCAAGTAAATGATAACACAGAAACATTAATCTTTGTCTTGTTTAGGGTCTCTCCTGTTATTTTAACTCACCGGAAGGTTATCACAGATCTAGAATTGCTACTTACGCTTCTTGCATTGAGTTTGCATGGCAAAGCTTTAGTAGTGGGCTGATTACAGGGATGGCTTCTGTGAGAAGCTGCAAGAAGCTTCTGCTGTGTCTGACAGAGCCAAAGCCAGACAGCTCCAAGATGGACCCAGTGCTGGCCAAGGCTGAGTCCATCAGCAACCATTGTAGCATCCCTAGGATAACAGATTTAAGAAGCAGGCAAAATGTTACTGTGCAACAGTAATTGCAGCCAGAGAGGAGTGAGAATATGTGAAACAACCCTGCGGACACCAAGGTCAGTGGATAAAGAGGGGAAGGAGTTGCTCAGGGCACAAGAGCAAAGATTTCCCTGCAGCCCATGGTACAGACCACGGAGAGGAAGGCTGTGCCCTGCAGCCCATGCTGGCACATAGAGGGAGTAGGTATCCACCTGGACCCTCTGGATTACTTTACACCAAAGCAGGTGGATGCATGAAAGCGGTTGTGGCTCTATTCAAAGCCTACTCTGGAGCAGGCTCTTGGAAGGGACCTGTGGACCCATGGAAAGAGGAGCCCAGGTTAGAGTAGGTTTGCTGGCAGCACTTGAGACGCCACAGGGGACTCACACTGAAGCAGCCTGTTCCTGAAAGACTGCATCCTGTGGGAAGGACCCATGCGGGAGCAGTTCATGGATAACTGCAGCCCATGCGAAGGATCCATGTTGGAGTGCCTGGAGAACTATCTCCTGTGGGAAGGACCCCATGCAGGAGTGTGAGGAGTCCTCCCCTTGAGGAGGAAAGGAAGAGTAGAGGCAACACGTTCACAAACCCATTCCCTGTCCCCCTGAGCTGCAATGGAGAGGAGGCAGAGAATCTGGAATAAAGTTGAGCTCAGGAATGGGGAAGGGTGAGGAGAATGTATTTTTAAGATTTGTTTTACTTCTCATTGTACTCTCATGTGATTGGCAGTGAATTCAACTAATGTTCCCCAAGCTGAGTCCGTTTGGCCTGTGATGGTAACTAATGAGTGATCCCTCCCTGCATTTATTTTGACCCATGAGTCTTTAATTATATTCTCTTCCCTCTGTCCATCTGAGGAGGGGAGTGATAAAGGGGATTTGGTGGGCATGTTTTGCCAGCGTCAATCCTCCACACTTCTAGATTTTCATTTTTCACTACACCTACTGTTCCATGGTGTCTTTGCCCTCACATAATCAACTTGATGGACATAACTTCAAGACCAAATACCTAAGTGATATCACATTTGCTTGTCAAGTATAGTCTTCTTTTTTCTTTCTGTATGATGCACTGCCTGCCTCCAGGAGAGCTGTGAAACCTTCTGGCTGTTCCTCCTTTACTCACAACAGATGCTTTTTTTTCCTCTTTGACTTCCCACGTAGACTATGCCTACTTGGTTGTATTAGAGACAACTGAAGGTAATCAGTGTTTATACTTTTCACAAATGCACATCTAAGAGAACAACTGTAACTTTCCAAACAACTATTAAAAATAATAACCTTGAATTAACAAACAACTGCGGTATAGATAAACATCTATTCTTTTGATAGACCCTCTTCTTTGGGAAGGTGGGCTGGGGAGTGCAGTGAGAGTGGAGTAAAAATGGAATATAATGACAGAAAACTAGAAAATATTGCAAATTTTGCTTCATATATGACATTTTCATTAAGTTGCTGAATTTTAATGACATCATAGCAGAGGAGTTGCTTGGAGATCTCTATGTAAGACCAATACAAATTCAATAACAGTAATGCTTTCATATTTTTTTTCTGTAAAAACCTTAACTACTCCTTATCTGGTACTATAAAGCAGATATTTATTGAACCTGAGTTAAACTATTAATGGAAGATATTTTTCTTTACATGATATGACTGGACTTCATTTGAGTCTGATATTAAAGTGCAAGAAAATAAGGCAAAGTGTCAGGAGAAAGAGTATTTAAAGAAAATAGCCCTGCTTCAGTTTTAAACTTTCTGTTAATGCTTCATGGTAATGCTGCACAACAGCCTTTTTTAAAAAAAATATCATTTATTTTTCATTTTTTATTCTGACACAAAAATATTTGTGTCTTCTTGAGTAAATGTGAGACAGTGAATGGCCAGCAAAAAAGATCAGTCTCATTCCAATGAATAAAAAATATCCTAAAATTAAAATTCTTTCAAAAAGTTGAATTACTGACTTAAAACATAGCTGTCATATCACATAAATATTTCCATAGTCTTTCTAGTTGCTTCTTTCTATAGTCACAATCCAAAGCACTTACTCTAAAATAATGCCACAGCACCTTTCTCTCCAAGGCAGGATTGGAGAGATACTGACTCTCACCGTTCCCCAGGCAACTAACCTTCTTCAGCATTAACTAAAGTCACATGCATACCTAAAGGCATATGCTACTAAAGGCAAACAATCTTTTTATCATTAAAAAAAACTCCAACCAACAACCAAATAAAAACACACGAATGAAAACCAAAGGAAAAAAATCCCTCATGGCTGATCGCACACAGAGCACAAAAATTCAGAAAACTGCAGCCTTCTTGGTCAACCTTCCCTCTGCTGGATGCACCTGCCAAGCCTTGACGCCACTTGTCTCCAGGGCCGCTCCCTCTGTGTCCCGCCCTCCCACTTCGTCTGCATCCCGCCGTCCCTCTCCCCCTGCATTCCGCCGTCCCTCTCCCCCTGCATCCCGCCGTCCCGCTCCCTTTGCATCCCGCCGCCCCGCTCCCTTTGCATCCCTCCATCCCGCTCCCTTTGCATCCTGCCGTCCCATTCCCTTTGCATCCTGCCCTCCCGCTCCGTCTGCGTGCCCCACCCGCACACCAGTGGAGAGCCTCCGCCGAGGTGTCCCCGGGGTCTCGGCTTCTCGCCACTCGAAAGCTCCCTACGCTGCAGCGGACAGGTAAGTGTTGATCCCGGGCAGAGGTGTAAGAGCTCACCTGCAGCCGTACTCCGCTCCCACTCACGGCTGGAACAGGACCTGCCGCTTCGGCGAGTGATCTTCAGCAGAACAGCAGAGAACAGCGAGGCACACCCAGCACATAACCTGCTGCTGTGCCCATCCCTAAACACACAAACATTAAATACAAAGACCTACTATGACAGTTACCCTGGAGAAACAAACAAACAAACAAATAAAACAACAAATCAACCAACCCTCTCCTTTATGTAAGGAGATTAAAAATAATAGAAAATTATAGTACTTATTTTACTACCTACTCTGAGTTCCACAACACTTACATCTTCACAGTTTGAAACCTCCCTGACATTTCAGGGAATCCTTCTTATGAAATAGGAAAGAACAGAGAGAAATGGCAATATACACACAACATCACAATAATTGTCAAAGAACCCTGACAGTTGCTTAGCTGTATTAAAGCAATGATGACTGGACACCTCTGGTTCAGGCTATTCAATTTATAGCATCTGTTTCTGGGTTTGATATGCAAAGGTTGTTGCTTAAGTATTTTTTTTTAATTCCGCCTCTCATGTAAGTACAGTGATGTTTGCTTTTTTTAACTGTGAAATTAGTCTATTTTTTATAGTAAATTTTCCTAAGTAAATACCTGACTTTGAAGCCAAAAACCCCAATACTGTAGTGCTAACAGAAGCTTCTTGTCAGAACCACCTTTCCTACTGAATTTTTGGCAAAAATATTTCAAATTTGATGGAAATCTATTTTTTGCTGAAATATTCCTTATTTATCTCATTTCAAAGACACAATTTGGTTGACCAAATTTAGAATCAACATTTATCTCTAAACCCTCCCCAGACCTTTTCAGAGAATTGCAGCACACATGAGAAACATGGACTGTTTCAGTAGGGTGGATACATGAGAAAGGCTGAAAAATAATCTGAAAGAAATACATTCAAAGGAAAGAGAAAGCCTCAGTAAAATACTCCTCAGTAAAATATCAAAGTACCTACTGAGAGGTAAATTGAGGACGGACTACTATACAACTTCTATGTCTTACTGAAAGCCATTGCTGCTTTACCCTTTCCTCCAGACATGGTATAACTAGAACAATTCTAAAAGTGTTTTTACTTTTAAAAGGAAACCTTAAATCTCTATCAAAATGCTCCAAGGTAAGATTAGTATCTGTCAGTCTGTAACGTTAGTACAGACTGTTCTCTTACCATTATAAAGCTCAAAATCTGGTAGTTTATTTTGGGTTGTGAAAGATTTTACTTTTCGTCTTACATTATGTGCCTGTACATTACTTAATTCCTTTCTATTCTTAATCTTTAATAGAAAAAAATGCCAGTTGTTCTTGATTCATAACAGCTGTGACTCATGAGTTGTGACATTGTGCAAGTTACCAAACCCTTCACTGATCTAAGACGCAAATGTTGTATCTGGTTTGGGACAAGCAGTGCAAGAAAAAGAATGGCTTTCAGATGATTAGGGGGATGTTTAAATGGAGTAAAAAGAGTTAGAAGTATTTTGAATTAAGATTTAACTGGAGTAGAGACTGGTACTCTTGACACTGTGTACTCATTCTCTCTTTTGCTCTCCTTTTGGTACAGTGAATTTTAATTACTTTATGAGAAATGGAAAAGCACAAGGAGGAAATTGTAGAGTTCCTACCTCAGAGTGTCCACATGAAAGAAAGCACATTTATCACAAACTTCTGTGAGCAGCACAAATTAATTTATTCCAGGTCCGCTAAATCCAGAAGCCTTATCCAGCATCACTATGGTCACAGAATTTCATGAACATCATCTTTGCTTTCTAAGAAAGACAATTAAGCCAGAAATTATTGCAGAAGTGGGATGAAGGAAGAGGAATGGATAGCATCAGAGGTATGCTTCCTGGTTGAAGGGGGCTTCTTCCCTTTCATGGGTGCTGAGATCATTCCCTTGGAGAAGTAGATGATAAACCCTTTTCTTTAGCATTTCTGGCTTTTGCATTTTCAGGAGTTGAGCACAGAGCTTCCTCATGTGGTGCATGTAAATCATGTACAATAGTGTTTGAGTGGGGTTGAGACTTTCTGTGAATACTTGATTTTTCCGAATATATTAACCTGAGAAGTAGTTAAGAAGAAAGTCAATTAAAAAAAAAGAAAGATATTAAAATCCCAGTTTCACTCACAATTTTCCTGATGGCTGAAGTTCAGCTAAAAGTTTCTACTTTCTCTAACACTATCTGTCAGTATAGTGATTTAACTGCCTCATGTTAATTTGGGCTTTTTGTTGTAAGCTTTTTTTCTCTCCTCACAGTAGCTTCTCTTAAAAAAACCCCTTTATTTGAAAGAAAAGTGGGTAATCGAGGGTTTTGGTTCTAGCCTCTAGTTCTTACTTACTGATAGTTTTGAAATCAATAGCTAACATCATACATAATCCACAGGAGTTTGACACCCTGTTCTTTGCAGTCACATTTCTACACAGAAGGAGGCTCTGTTATTTCATAGAACATTCAGTATAAAGCTTCAAGTGCCTATAGTTTGCTTTCTCATTTCCCCACAAAAAATGGATGACTAAAGCAGTAATACAGCTCCGCTTTGTTTCCATCTCTTGTCCTGACACGATTCTCTTTTTCCCTCTGCCATGAAGGCAGGAGGCTTCACCAAAATAACAAGACTACACCACATAACTACAAGAAGTCATTACCACCAGGTGGTGCTGCTAAACATGGTTTTCCAAATCCTTTTAATCCCGGTGTGAGTGAAGTTGTCTAAAGGACATCTACCCAACAACTGATATAAGCTTGCTCAGTTTTATAACGAAGCCATTCTCTTTGGGGAGGAGAGAGCAGAAGAGGCTGGGTACCTGAGAAGAATCAATGCCTGAGGCAAATTGCCCTGTATGTCAGCATTGCTTGAAAGCAAACATGACCTCCACTGTCATAGACAAAGTAAGTATGTTTCACAACTGCTTCTGCCTAGCCAAGACAGTGTGCAGGGGCCAGCCACTGCCTTCTCTTGGTCACAGAATGAGAGGTAGCAATAAGTTTGTATCCTGAGTTTGGAAAAAAGGATAATAAAATAAAATATTTGGCACTAGTTTCCCCAAACATATAGCGGTGTTCCAGGTAGATACACTTAAAAGAGAATAAAGAAAAGAGTTGCCAACTCTAGAGAAAGCACATATTGCACTTTCTGGACTCTGAATCATTATGTGATTCCTTTTGATATTCCTGCTGTTCCAATATGCCTAAGAGTTAAAAAGCAATATAATCTCAGTATTACATAATAAATCTCAGGTTTACTCCCCAAGCTCTTTATATCTTCTAAGCATCTAATTTGAAGGAGCTATCATTAGTTCTGAAGTGAGTGCCAGAGAAATATGCAATGAGAAATGTTAATGAATTCCTCTGTGTCCTTACCTGTTTTTTTAATGACTCATTTGTACATTTCTTAATGTAATGTTTTCATGTCAAGGCAACAGTTTATTTCTTGAGTCTACATTTTTAGTGTTACCATTGGGTAGGAACAATGGCACATTATGTAAAAAAATTAGATTTGTTTCTAGGAATCTTTTCTCAGAGAAAAGGCTTCAGAGACATTAAGAAAGGTACTTTCATGCCATCCTTAATATTTTGAGAGAAATATAGGAGGTCATTCAGATATTCATTATCCTGTTTGTTTGGTTTTTCTCCTTCAAGTTGACTTTTCTTATATGATTTATGATCTTTTAGCCAGAGAACTTGCAAGAATGTGCATGAGAAGTCATGATTTGGGACTTGATGAGGCTATTTTCCTTGGTGACATGGAGTCAAAGAAATATCATTGGCATTTATTTGCATACTTTCCTGCACAGCAACAGTCATATATAATCTAACATCAGAGCCAAACACTCCAGGGCTGTGCCCAAGAAACATCTCTCCTTTCCCAATTTTTGGAGTTTTATTTTGGAGCTGAAAGCTTTTTCGTTATGTCTCTACCTGGCAGTTTCTTGGAAGTTCCTCCTCAAAACTCCTGTTTTTATTTCTCCTTTTTTCTTTTCAATGTTGATTTTTATTTAAATTTGCAGCATGCTACTGCTTCATGTTAGGCAAATCAGGGCATACCTGGAAAATAAAAACAGTTCATGGAAAACAGGTCTATAGTGTTTAAGGCAACACCCTAGAGTCACAACCCACTTTATTTAAGCATCTGTCTGCCTTTTCACACAGCTTGGGCTTCAGGGCACAATCTCTGTCTGGCCAGCTGGCTATAGGTTTTGGCAGCAAGCTGCCACCTTCAGGTGAGCAAACCCAAAATAACGTTGTACAAGCATATTCTACCTGATCACAAGTGTAATGAGACCCTATCTGCAGCTGTGACAGTATTCTCCTGCTGGTGAGAAGGTTCAGTGAACAGTGCTGATGTCAGAGCACATTCTTTATTACCAAATTTACAATCTGCCCTGTGAGTTTTAACCTTCTGCAGCACCAGGACATCTGTGGAACAGGTTTCAGTTCTCAGCTCAGTCATCAGTTCCCAGTGGAAATCATTATGACAACTGTTCTGTGCCTGTGAGCTAAGTCAATTACAAATTTTTATGGTGACTGTTGTTTTTTAATAAGACAACAACAACAAAAAGGAATTTTCCTTCAAACCCCTTCGTTGTATCTTTGGCCACATTATAAATGAAGTATGTTTTAGTTTTTTGCAGTGACACCAAGGTGCTGAATATTTGGCAGGTTTTTTTTCCTGTGACTGGTACAACAATCACTGACAGAGAAAAAGTAGAACAGGCTACAAATTAAAAACTGGAAAGCTTTCAATTTCAACAGTAGACACACTAAAAAGCTATGCCAACTCAACCTTTTTCAGCTACATTTGTGTGATTGAAATAATAAGTTCCAGTTTACATCTACAAGCTGCTAGTATGTGCACCTAATATCATTACAGCTAAGTTATTAAACTTCAGTTCCTATTACACAACTGTACCTATCTAATTGTCCTGCACTTAGTTTTATGAATCTCTTTCTCCTTCTACACATTCTTCTGTCTGAATTATTTTTAAAATAATTTTAATAATGTGAGATGCAAAGTATGTGAAATTTTCCATGAAGAGGGGTCTACACCTTTCTACTTCTGCCAGCAGAGGTGCCTGCATTACTGAGGCCTATTACCAGTCTGCAACTTTGGTTAGTGACAAGCAGCTCTTCTCAAGCAAAGGAATAAAATAAGAAGCAGGATTGCCCAGGAATAGCAGTAAAACAAGGATAAAAGGCTATCTCAAAATGAGGTCATGATATAGATGTCACTTGAAGGTGAGTGCCAAACAACCTGGGCTTTCCTGTCTTATACTGCAATAGAAAAAGTTGTATACATGAAATCATATATATACAAATATTCATAGAGTTCAAATTAGCTAGGCACTTTGTGATATGCTTTTTTTCTGCACTGAAAATGTAGATAGATTTTCTTCTCCTAATGTTTTTTTCCTTCTAGACCACTGTTCTTTGAAATATCAAACTACCACTACTACTTAAAATTAGTCTTTAATAAAAGTGTGCTTGCCCATACTGATAGTAGCATGAAAACACTCATATGACCTCATTAGTTAGATTTAAAAAAAACCAATCAGCAACATTAGGTACCAGTAGCTATTATCAAGCACTTAAAAATGGGATCTTGAATCCTAAGGAAAAATATTGAAAGCATCTCCTGAACAGTAAGAAAAAGAAAAGAACTTCTTTATTAGAAAAGTTCAGTATTAGTAGTTGCTGGTGAATTTCATCAAAGACAAAATGCAATCTTAATCGTAATTGTATTTTAAACTTCATCTAAATGTGTGATTTGTAAGTCTTAGCAGTTAATAAGTTTTTAGATTTTTGCCTTCAGCAAACTGGAAGATATTTCTTTTGAATTCAGTGGATTTCTTCAGACCGAAGGTGAAAATTTATTTTAAGAACTATGAAACAATTTCTAGCAAGTAGTACATGCTTGGAGAGCTCTGCAGTCATTTAACTTTGCTGATGGATATTAACTTCCTTGATAACAAATTTAGATTATATATAAATTTGGTAATGATAATTCATAGCACTTCTAGGATATGGCAATTTATTTCAATTCAGGAGCTTTTTTTTTTAAAATTACTTAAAAATATCAATCTTTGGAGATCAGAACTATTTTGAGGAAATTGCACTGTAACTGAAATATTCAGAATAAATATTTCTCACAGCTTTTCAAACTCTTCCTAGAAATTTTAAAGAAATTTTAACATATCCACTTCGTTATAACATCTAGAGATAAAATATAACATTTTTAATAATCTAATGTTAAAATATAAAGTCAAAATTAAAATATCTTAGGTTCTTTTAAATTATATTTGTAGATTAGATTGCAATGGTCTCTGTGGTGAAACTTTGAGGTTACTAATGATCAGCACAACCAAATATATTCTTGTAATTTATACTGTGTTACATTACAATGAATTGGAATCAAACAGGAGGAACAAATATGGAGTACAAATATGGTCATTCAAGTATGTAGATACTTTAGTAAAATATGACAAATACTGAAGGATACACGCCTGTTGAGGCTTAAAGGTATGTAGTTCTTTCACTGAACTTTGTCAGCCAGGTTTTCCAAACATCTTGCTCTTCAGTGAATTGCCTCAGTATGTGCTGTCTCCTTACTGGCACAGTGTGGAACAGAAGGAGGCCACTAATAGGAATAAGGAAAAAAACCCGAACTGTGTAAAATAAACTATTTGCAACAAATGTAGGGAGATTGTATTTCACCTCTAAAACAATCCATTAGTTTATTAATTCTACAGATTTTACTAGCAAAATAATTAGAAATAGAGTGCTTTATTCTAAAATTAAATGCTCTGTTGCTGACAGTTAAGCAAGGCATAACTACTCGTCTCTAACACAAAGACATTTTTAATTTCCAAAGTGAATTCTTATTGTTCTTATTTGGCCAAAATAAACATCTTCTTTTTACATTGGGATGCATGATGTCAAGTAATTGACTGATCTCTGATTATCAGGAAAGAATATAATAAAGCAAGGACTGTTAGGTTACAAACAATTCCTGGTTATTTGCCTTTGGAGATAGACCCAAATTCCTTTGGAAACTGGTGGGACTGAATAGGACACCAGAACTACAGTAAGGGTTGCTTTATACTGGAGGGATTGTCCTATGACCAGTATGACTTTGTCCAGTGAAAAATTAGTGCTATTGGCCTAATTATTCCATCTGCCCAAAGATGTACTGTCCTCAGGAGAATCTAGAATGTGTCCTAGAGAGTTTTTTTGGTTCTTTTTGTTACTGAAAAAGAAAGTCTGTAACACAAGTATTCTCAGGCAATTTACAGAGTAAAACTTGCTCTTGGGCATTCCTTCAAGTCCAGGAGAGTTTTTATTCCCACTACACAATATAGTTTATGGTAAAACTTTCCTCCTTTCCTTTCTCTCCCATCCCTCATATGCCAAAACAGTCAGTAGAAAAAGGGTTTGAATGCTCTCAAAGATACAGCAGCAATAAACTCTAGTCCCTGCAGAAATGTCTTGTACATTGTGTGGGTAACTTCCAAAGTGTGTGGTTGTAGTTCTGGTTCTGATTTAAAAGAAAAAAAGAACTATTGACATATTTTCTATGGATTTTGAGTCTGTCAGTGTATTAAACATCCATCGCCTGTAAATAATTTCAAGGCAAGGTGTCTCTGGAAGCTTGGGCAGAGGATTAGGTAGCTTTCTAGAGCCTGAGCCATGGCTGAGCTTAGCCATGTGTTCCTTGACATTTCTAAACTATGTAGTTCCTAAGTACATTCAGAGTTACAATACAAGAAGTTTTAGAAGTTCAAGTGGGCAATTTCAAAACCATTGATGAGGCAGGGTTTTACATGTGTGTTTCAGTATAAGCACTTTCTTGTGTCCTGTCATCATCAATGTCTTAGAACAAGATATTTTGAAAGCTCTATTAGTCATCATATATAAAGATGTAATCATTTGTTCAATGCTGTGAATAAACAAGGCAGTCACTGAATGAGCTAAAGTAAGAGCCTGATGTCTTTTGCCATGTAGAAATAACAAAGCACATATTTTTTTTCTTCCTTAATGTTAGATAATCAATGCTCCAACTTTTACTACCTTACTTAGTTCAAACTTTATGTAGTGGCCACTGAGGTGTTTTGTTTGAATGAAATATCATAGTCGTGACTTTTATAAAACAATATATTCTCTGGCAGGGAAGGCCAGATAGGTAAAGAAAAATGGTGACATGAATTGCTACACAATAGATATCAGCCTTAGAAAGACTTTTTCAGATGCTCCAAGTTTTCTGAGTGAATACTGAAATGTGTTTATATGCAGAGTAATGTAGCTCGGCCATAACTTACTGCAGTAAAATAATATATCCAGTGACACTACCTAATTAAGCCAAACCTTGTGACCTCCTCTGATTAGGACCTGCAAGAAGTTCAGTGGCTTATAAACTGCTAAACATAGTTACAAAAATTGTAAAGAGAATCTGTTATAGACCTAACACTTGAAAAAATGTGATGAAGCTTTTAATTGGCATATTCTAATTTCAGTTGCAAAGCTTAGCATAATTGTGGTAGCAGAAACTACAATCAACTAATTGCAGCCAGGATATTAAACTTGCTTCAGAAGATACACTTCTCATTTCAGGGCAAATAAAGCTAGACAGGCAGAATAACAAATTAATTACTGAAAATTTTGTGATTTTTTTTGTTTAATTATACTATTGATTTAGAAAATGTGTGACAATGTTATGTTTTGCCCCACATTGATTTGTAGTGTAACTTAAGTGTTGTGCCGTTATGTGGTCAAAGAAATATTTGAATACAAGAACAGATGTCTTTAACAGAAAATACAAGAGTACAGCATACTCACATAAGCACTTCTTATGTAGATGATGCAAAGGGTCATTGTGACCCTTTTGTTTACTCTTGTGCAAAACAGAGAAGGAAGGGAGCAGGTTTAGTGGAATAGATTGTGCAGACTGCTTAAAGGGTAGGCAGGCTCCCCAGTCAGCACAGAGCCAAATCTCCCAGATGCTGGCACTGGATACTTTTCACATATTTTCCAGTGATGCTTTACTGCATGAACACCTCAGGTCACAGTGGTGGGATGTTTCACCCTTTGTACAATGGTATTAACTAAAACCCTGTTGTTACAGTAAAATCAAAGTGAGCAATTCAGATCTATAGAAAGCCCTGTGAGACTCAGCTATCAGCCAGAAGCAGCAAGGAGCTCGGCCGCTGCTGGCTGATAGGGAGGAGGTTACTCCCCGAGAGTTCACATAGTAGGAATACACAGTTCTCTGTAGGTGCACGAAAATAGCCAGGATGAAATAATATAAACATGGGACTTGTAAGAGATAGGTTCTAACCAATTGAAGTTTCTAACGTGGTGGTGTGGTAACTCTTTTAGCCAATAAGCTGTAGTCCTAACCCTATATAAACTGTGTGCTATGTCTAATAAAATGTCTTCACTTAAATCCTATGGGTTTGTGTTGTGAAGTCCTTTCTCTGCCGCGAACTTTGTTTACTTTAAAACCCTTGTCTAGGAAGAGGACACCTGGGTTCTGAGCATATCTCAAGCTTAGTAGGCACGTGTTCACATTGCCAGGAAATTGTGCAGGAGACCAGCGTGCAGGTATGTGGAATGTCCAGTGGGCTAGTGCTGCTGTTCAAGTTGAGCCACTGTGTCACCAGGAATAGAAGAATCCTGAAATAGGAATGTGGGAAAGAGGACACCTGATTCTTGCCCTTTTTTAGGGTGCTTGGACAAGGTAGGAGAGACCTATGATTTTGCCCTAGTCTTAGTCTTATTAAATTTTTCAGATTTTATCTTATGAATCTTTAGGTGAGTGAATGTCCAATAAAGGCTGTGAATGTCCAGAGAAAATTAAACTCTATAATACTTTTACGCCAAATGCAGTGATCCATTTCATAAGATGGTGACCAAAACAGTGAAGGATCCAAACCAGAACAGGAGTTAATCCAAGCAGAATGCTGCAGATACTAGGATGTAGGATACATTGGTTTTACCCCAAGGCCCATAAGTGGAGATCCTGCAGCTGAGGTGTAACACTTTTGAAGCAAGCCTTCTAAATGCAAAGCTATTGAGAAAATAATAAGGTGCATCACAATCTTCTGTTACTAAAATAATTGACTATGTTATGAGATAATCCATAGATATTATTTTAGAGTGGATCAGTACCACTAGAGGCCTGAATCTCATGCAGCTACAGTCACTGTAGCCTTTCCTCTAGAATTCATATACTATCAATAATGTGGCTGTATACTTATATTGAGTGGACTGGATCATCTTCCACAGATTTTTGACTTTCCTAAATACTTTGCCTGAGGAAATCCACCTTCTTCTCTGATGAATGGAAGGTATAATCACAACCTCTCTCATCTCTCTGATGAATACATAAAGACTAGTGATCTGTATCCCTTCCATTTACCCAAGGGTTTTGCATTTGAAATGGAGATTCATTCCTGCTACAGAGTAAGTGCTTCGTGTGGTAAGCGTTTTGAATAGCCTGACTTTCTACTGTTGGGTCAAAAGGAAAACGACTGTAAAAAATAATAGGATTTATAATGTGGTTATTTGACAGCTTAGCCCAAAGGCTGCTAAAGCTCTTGAGCGTTTTTCCATCAACATATTTGGAATTGGGCCACTAATGACTAGGAGGAACGGAATTTTGAACTTAAGCTTGTTTAGTTGAAATTTATTTGAATCTAGATGTAGATTAGTACTCACTAATACTTCTGGCTGCTGCACTAAGACTTTGTGCCAGGGGAATGTTTTCTATCAAATGGCCAGTGTACTGTAAGAATGCAGTACACAGAATATAGCTACCAGTATCTACTGGGTTAGAGAGAGAGAAATGTGATAGATGTGTTTTGGGAGAGTATTCATGCAGTAAATATTATGAAATGTCTTTTTATCTCTTCCATAAATGTGATCAAATTAAAAAAAATATGAAATCCAATCTCCACATCTTATCTTAATGGAGAAAGTGGCCTATGCCCTTTAAAAGGAGCTACACGGAGCTCCTATTTGGATGAGGGAGTGCATATTAAGGGATTCTCTGTAGACACTTACAGTTTACTAACCATGTAGGGCTCTTAACGAACTTTCTAACTATATGGTGACTATGTTTAAGAAATCAATTTTGATTAAAATTTTAAAAAAATTTTCTTTTTAATTAACACCATTAAATCTTTGTTCTCCAGAGTAAGAAGGTGACAATTTTTAACAATGATTTAGAACACATAGCATCCCATATAATTATTATAAAATTTTAAGACAGTATCTAAATATATTCCAAGTCTTGAATTTTGTACCCAGTCAACAGACTCTGTATGATAGGTATTCCAATGTCATAAGTAACGGAATTCTGAAAAACCATACTACGGCACAATGCTGTGATACCTTTTCTTTTTTTTTCCAATGTTTACTTTTTTCCTATTAAAATTAGGTTGTTGATTTGGTTGGTTGGTTTTTTTGCTTGCTTTTCTGGTAGTCAAGATTTCCATAATAAGCAAACATTCTCAATCCTATCAGTAAGTTTAAGCCCAATAGTCAGCCCAACACTTATTATAAACTTTCAATCCAGAAATATATGAACAGTTTGCTATCCTGTATAAGATTTTTACCAGTATGGGGATTATTGAATCTGGACTAAATTCATTCTGTTCAGATGTAATTAAAAGCAATGAACAAAACAAATGGTTATTCTGTGGCAGAAGCTATAAACTGTACAGACAAAAGTTTCTGAGTGTACAAGGTATAAAAAAAGGACCCATGTCAAAAGTGTGTTCTAAGGAATAGGGAAATCTCTCTGTCTTCACTGGGTTTTCCATTATCATCCACAGAAAAAGAGAGTAGCAGCCCAGCTGGGGGACAAGCACGTAGTGTTGTTGCATCAGCTCTGTGCCCAAGATAAAGCATGCTTGTGCCTGAGGGAGAAGAAAGGTATGCAAACAGTCTGTGACAATCTGGTCACTGGAGTGCAGAGTATGACAGTACACCCAGATTTACCACAACTAGCACATAATTCATCATTATACCCATCAGCTGATGAGTATCCTGCCTGCATTGCCATAAATTTGGATGGCTTATGGGGAACTCCAGATGATTTTGAAAGGTAGTGTTCTCTCTAGTCACCTGAAAAAAATAGATTCCAGATTTTCTACTTAATAATTTTACTACTTGGCAATAAATGCTATTTTTGCGTGCAGGCTATTGCAGAAACACATAATTGATTCACCACCATCAGTGTGTTACATCATACTCAGCAATAAACAGCCTGATTCCAATCCAAACCAGCTTTTCTAGCCAATATACCAGAAAAACTTCTGTGAAACCATCTGTGACTGTCAGATCTAATGGATTAGAGGCATGCACTGCTAAAGCGAGCAAGAGTCATCAGAAACGAAGGCTGGGAAACTGCACAGTTAAATGCCAGAGTAAATATTTTCATGCAATTCTCTTAGCCCAGTAGGTGACTTTATTCTACTGGTTCCTCATCCTCTATATCTTTGCAGTCAGCTTTGCCTACGGGACCGCTGTTAATGTAGACCAGTACTGATTTGTTAACAATGACTGAAAATGATACTCAAATTTCTCCTTTGCCTCCATTGTTGGTCTTTGTGATTAAAGTAAAAAAAATGCACAACTAAACCAGATTTTGCAGCCCTAAAATTTGTGAATTATTTCTCATGTCATCTGTGCTCTATACAGTCAAATTTTGTGATGTCCTTCTGGTCACACCAGTATGGCTTGAGATCAGAATAAGAATACTTCAATATAAAGAAGTTGTTTGACTAAGGCAGCTAATATTGCATTATTTATTTTTGGTTTGTTTTTTTTTTTTTGTAAAGAAGTCTGAAACTACCTTTGAAAAAATTCCTTTAGCAGGATGGGGACTATTATACAGTACCATATTAAACAACTTCATTCCTTATGCATAGTGACATTTTCAAACATAGGAAGTGAAGGGGAAATTGGGGGTGCGTGGCGAGAGGTTTCTCCTTGTCCCTGCCAGCCCACTCCAACACAGCCTTCGGGTTCAGGCTTCTAGTCACATAGACGTGTTCCCATTGGGACAGAGTCATGTGCTACAAGGTTAAAATGGTCAGACAGACTTTATTGAAGGTGAACAGGTTATATAGGGTTTTGAGGGTGACCATGCGGTCAGTGCCAGCTCGGGATAGGCTGAGGGTCCCTGGTCATGTACCCGTGGGCTTCTCCCATTGGGTAATAGCCAGTGCTCATCACCCCTTAGGAGCCAGGCAGTCTGGCCCCAGCCAGGCTCTTAGGTTGTTTACCTGGCTTTCAGGCTGCCTCAAGGTCAGGCTGACCTTGCCTGGCTGTCAGTTCCTAGGTCTTGTGTTGTGCACCTACAGAGCTCAGGCTAAATCTCCCCCACAAGGAAGTACCAGAATGAATTGTGCATATACACCATGCTGAATGCTGCACACATTATGAATAGTCAAATTATTGAATAAATATTGTGAGCACTTAATGAAACATGCATTATGAATGTGCATGCTGTATTTTTTCAGATGTGTATTGTCAAAAATATTTTCAGGAACCCTTGAATTTTTTTGCCTGACTCAAGGAACAGAGGTGAGAACAGACAGCTCAGATGTTCTGTTTGGTTCTTATGTGTGAGAAAATGAATGCAGTGAGATGATGTCACCAATAAACTTCTGGGTTTCCTGAACACGCGGTAATACTGTAATCACAAAGAGCATATTGTGCCTCATGAGAAAGGGTAAAAGAAACTTTGTGTGCCTATCTGCTAATCTACTGACTAATGCTTTAAACTGAGAGCAGAGAGGAGCAGCTGGAATATCTAAAAGTAAGGGAGACTGATACACTGTCCTATTTTTCTGCTGTCTCCCACTGTTCTATCATTATTAAATTTATTCATCAATCTTAAATGCCTGGATGGTAATGCAAGAATTGTGAGAAATAAGCAAGAGTCACTGGGTTGTTTAATGCACAACCCAAACTGTGCCTGAACTGGCAGCACCAAAAGGGGGTGAGGTTATTCTGATGACTGGCAGTTTTATTGAAAAAGTATAGCTTGTTCAGAATGATGGCAAGGAGAGAAGGTTCAAACACCTCATTGAGGTAGACAATATTGACAAATCTACAGCTGTTGAAGAGCAAAGCCAAAAAGAAGTGGTAAAGAACCAAAATAAGAGCAGTTTGGACAACAGTGATAATGAATATGCAGAAATTACAGTCACTCTTAGCTTGATGTCTCCCAAGACTATTCACAGAAAAGCAGCAGTGCATCAATTGGAGCTTCTGTTATGAGAATAGGCATATGGACTAATGCTTGTCCTTCAGGTTGCTCCTCAATAAATGAAGCTTTTTCGAGGTGCACTGTCTCTGTGGGCCTTACTACTAATGCATTTTGCAAGCTACTGTCCCTTTTATACATCTCAGTGTGATCTTTGGATTTAATTTCTTTTTTTGCAGCATCAGTATCGTAACATTGCAAACATATGTCAGCTTGTGAACCACTGAAATCTGCATATTCTTTCCCAAGTAATGTCTTGGCAACTTGTTCCCTCTCCTCCATATATATTTAGATGATTATTGCTGCCCATATGTGATACTTGATGTAGCACACGATAAAAAAAAATGTGCTGAAAAGGGAGAAAAACCATTTTCTTAGCAGAAATTCCATGTAGAGATAGAAATCTTCTTCAAGCTTTTTGACAATTCAAAGAAAGATTTTGATTTGGAATATGTGTTTTTTCGGCTAAAGGAGAAAAGTCAGTTAGGGGTCACTCGACAGGCCCCAAATAATAATTTGTGATTCTGGACTACAAAAAAGTAGGAATGGAGTCTAAGTCCCCTTAGTGTATGCTATAACATGCCTGGAAATAATTTTCAAAACATTCACTAAAATGGACAAATCATCTATGTTGTAAGGACAATTACACATATTCTAATTGAATTGTATAATGTTTTATTTTTGTATAGTGCCTATTTTAAATAAGATACACAACCATTTATCTACTAAAGAAGAGACTGAAACTTAAATCTTCTTTCCACTGTCGTGGTTTAACCCCGGTTGGAAACAGCCACACACAGCCCCTTGCACCGTGTCTCCTGATGGGATGGGGGCGAGAATTAAAAGGATGGAAGTGGGAAAACTTGTGTGTTGAGATAAAAACAGTTTAATAGGCAAAGCAAAAGCCATACATGCATGTAAGGCAAAATACAAAATGCATCAAACACCATCACTCCTAATATCTCCATGTTTCTTCTTCCCCCAGATTTATATGCTAAACATGATATCTTATCTCTTTGGTCAGTCTGGGGCAGCTGTTCCAGCTGTGTCCCCTCCCAACTCCTTGTGCACCCCCGACCTCCTTGTGGGTGGGATGGGGTGGGGTGAGAAGCAGAAAAAGCNAAACATGATATCTTATCTCTTTGGTCAGTCTGGGGCAGCTGTTCCAGCTGTGTCCCCTCCCAACTCCTTGTGCACCCCCGACCTCCTTGTGGGTGGGATGGGGTGGGGTGAGAAGCAGAAAAAGCCTTGACTGTGCAAGCACTGCTTGTCAGTAAGAAAAACACTCCTGTGTTATCAACACAGCAACACAAATCCAAAATACAGCCCATACTAGTTACTGTGAAGAAAATTAACTCGATTCCATCCCAAACGAGCACGAACATGGTCACCAGTCATGTGTGAAACAAATTTTTCTTCTGTGACAGCATCTGCAAGGGACTACTAGTTGCACGACTGTCAGAGACAACCTGCAGTCCCAACCTCTGAAGCCACATCCTTCACTTAGCATGGCACAGGCTCACCACCCCGGGAGTCTGCTACAATACGTGAGTATACTTAGATTAGTTTTCTTACTATCTTCATTTAGGTTAGTGTCCCTTGTCACTGTTTGAGCTCATAACTTCTTTCCCAGGAAACAGAGAGCACGGGACCATCCACCCTAGGCATTAGCTGTATCATCTGCTCCATTACAGAAGTTTAAAGAATGTATACTGGCAGAATAACCCGAATTTTTAGATGTTGTGCATATGGAGTTATTGAAAAAGAAATTTTTTCTAAGTGTTTAATGTTGGAAGCTGAGAAATCTATGGATTTTGAAAAAGCCATTCTTAAAGGCTAGGCAGTTAATTGGTTCTGGTGAACAATATTTGGAAACAAATTACTGGAAACAAAATATACGACAATATGCAAATCTCTTAATAATGTAACTATGTACACTGTCTGGGCAGTAAAAGTACAACAAAGTAATTTGGATTGCCTTTAGATATTAAATCCACATTTAAAACTCAAGCATACATTCCGATAAGGTTATTTTTATTATTTTTAAATTTTCTGTTAGACAGGAATGAATTCTTCAAACCATTTAATTTTTTGAATCACAATTTTGAAAGCAATTACTATACAATGGAATAGTTATATGACGAACCAAAATTATCCTGGAGCACATTGCCTTGAAGATGATCCTACAGGTGCAGCATATATGAAATAAAAAAGGACAAAGTTAGAATAATTTGACTACTTGATATAATTACCAAAGATATTTACATTAAGGATTTTTAGCAGACCATATTTTCCTCAAATTTATGGTTATTAGATAAATTGATATAAATTAACTAATACATTAATTTCACAGTCATGGGGGAAAAAGGATGTTTTATCATGATGGACATCTTGGCAATTATTTAAATCTCTAAAGAATATTCACAGAGTGAACTCTTAAAAATGTGAGCATTATTAAATGAATTCCCAGCTCCACCATTACAGAGAATAGCTCAGCATTCTATCTTTACTGACAATTCCAGTGTATCCTTTAGCTCCAAAGATTCTATGTGCAAAGCTCCAGTGTTGCCATGGTCTCACACAGAGAGATCCCCCTGTAGGACCACAGCTGCAAGTCTTAACTTCGCCTTCTCTTGCTTAAGTCAGTTTAGCTGTTTAAAGAAATTTTATGTGAGAACTGCAGGAAATCATATATATATCAGCGGCTTCAAAAAGAGTTCTACTTTATTTTCTGTCATTCTGCAGGACTTGATTGATGACCCAAAATCTTGGAATTCCAGCTACCTGGGGAAAACTAGTACTCAGTAGAGGATATATAATAAAGAACAGCTAAAAAGTAAAGTGACAGCAATCACTGTAAAGCCTGATAACTGGATCTCTAGTGTCCAACATAAATACTGGGTTTAGGTGTTTTTTATGCATTTTACAGCAAGAGCCAGATGCTCGATATCTAGTACGTGAGTTTATATAAATTAGTTCCTTACTTGGCCAATTTTATGACATCAGTTCATCTAGAAGTTATACTTTGCTTTAGAAGGTCACAATTACAAAAAAAAAAAACAAACCCTGCAAACAAAATATTGAGACCTAACCTCCCTATTCCTGGAAGTTTTAAATTTATGTTCTGTAAATGTTTTGAACTACATACTTGCACATTCTATGAAATGCTGCAACAATCTTACTACTGTGTATTAATGCAAATCTATAGAATACCCCTATGTGACAATGAGTAGCTAAATATTTCCATATGTGTATAAAGGTGAGTCTGAGGAAGTTCTTTTTCTCTCTCCAAAGAGCTACAACTTTAATTCCTCAGAAATATCCATGTATTTTATTCTGATGATAATGGGCTCTTCTAGCACACTTAGATTTGTGACAGAACAAAACCCAAATCAAGTACAACAGATAGGAACTGAAACAGCATTACAACAAATTAGGCTTCTATTATGCAGAAGGACACAAGGTGCGAAGATGATTATGATTTGATAGGTCATAGGAACATATATAGCTCAACCAGGTATGCCATTGTTTAGCTGTGCTCCACTGTCCTACTGACATCCTCTGTCTTCTCCTGCCTTTTATTTATACCTTCTAAGATGAGTATATGTGAGCTACCAGAAAAAAAAAAAGTTAGAGGAACTAATGGGCAATGTTTTTTATGCTTCAAATGTAGTTTTTAATCCTTAAAATGGTGTGTGGTTTGGGACTGTATGATTGATGATGCCTTACAGCATATAGAGTAATAAGAACTACCACATCAGGAAAAGAATCAGTAAAATTCCTGTTGAAGACTTTAATGGAGCTGAGATGCTACCCCACGAATAGGATTCTTTGTGTCACTGAGTTTTAGGACATGCCTAAGAGGAGAGCAGGGTTTCAACCATGTGAGAACTTACTGTTCTGTCCCTGCATTTGGGTCACAATGCCGTAAGAGTGGAGAGATCAGGATTTATTTTCTGCTGGTAAAATACCAGTTTAGAATTGCTGCAACCAATAAGTACGCTGGCTCAATAGACACCACACTTAAAATTAATGGCCTTCTGCAATATATTATAAACTCCTTATTATTGAAAGTTGCTTGAAAAAGAAAGTGTTACAGAAATTTGGTACTGCTATGAAACTTTGGGAGTCAGTATTTGCCAAAGACTATAAATTAGCTTGATGTGCTGTACTGACCCCCTCATGCACTTAATGTAATGGTATCAGTTTAAATTACAAAAAAGAAACTGAACATTAAAATACTCATATTGCATTGGGAGAGGAGAGAGAAACAACAGAGCTGTTATAGCTCATCCGTTCTCTCTAAAGCCGGAGAAAAATACAGACATCACTATAAGTTTTAAATAAAAAAAGAAGGGGTCTCTTCTGTGCGGTGTGGAGGGAAAGGGAGAAACAAGAGTTCCAAGCAGTTGCAAGGCAGAGAGAATTCTTTTTATTCAAAAAAGGCACAGGTATTAACAGACCTTGGGGGCGGTCCCCAGGTCTGGCTGGATTGGGTGAAAACTGAGGGAGAGGCAGGGTCAAAGGTCCCTTGACCAATAGAACTGGGACAGGGGCAGGGCTGGCTGGGGCCCTGGCACTGCCCCCTCCCAGCCACGAAGCACAGGAGACAACACAGGGTTTCCTACCCTGGAGTGGCAGGGGCAGTGAGAGGAGGGGGAACCCGGGGCCTCCGACCACGGGAGCTGCTGGGTATGGGGAGCCCTGCCTGGGCCAGGACAAGGCAATCTCACTTTATGTCTGGGTCCTCAAGAGAACAAAGGGCACCAGGGAACACCAAGAAGGCTGGCTCGGGGGATACAATGGACAGGGTGTGGTAGTCATCAACCCAGCACAGACAGGGTAACAGAACTAGAAAAACTGCTTTTTAAAACTTCTAACTGCCAGTCTCTGAGCTGTCCAAGGCACTTGTCCAGTGCTGGTGCTGGACCTCAGTTCAGCATCTTCCTACACATCACTACCAAAGAAATTTTCTACTTGTAGTTTATTCATCTACAGGACATTGCCCAATAATGGAATTAAAAAGCTAAAACAAAATTTGAACTGTTTTATAATTTCAAGAAATTGTTCATAAAGAATATGTAATTACTATTAACATGACTTATTAACATTTAGTAACATATTATTTATTAACTTATTTTGCTATTAACATGAAAGTGCACAATGGAGAATCTTATCTCAGCACTTCACTGACTAATGTTCAGAGAGGGGTAACATATCTCCACTTCCATGGAAGCAACTTTCATTTCCAGCTAGAAAATTTAATGAGTCAGAATTTGAGGGCCTCTGGAAAACTACTGTGGATTCTGGCTTTGTGATGGCTGCAGAGGTCTCTTCAAGTCTGTTCAACATTTGCCAACTCTGGATGTGTTCCCTACATTGGTGTAGTTCATTAGCCAGCAACAGAGGTGCACCATGGTAGATGCTGCACTTTCCAGGAGCACAACAGAGAAAACAGACACTTCATTGATTTAACCATGAATTCTTACAGATATTTGATGTTAAATGCAAGTTGTTTTTTTATTTCACACCTGATTTGCACTGACTTAGGTATGCCCCTTGCAAGCAAATCTAAAACTGGTTATTAATACTTCACAGGAAGACCAAGGACTTATTGTCCACCTTCCAGGTCTCCAGTGTAAATGATATTTAATGATTCATTATATCTTTCTTACAACTCAGAAGTCTGTTTTCAGTACCTCCAAGAATATTTGATAAGTGTTATTTGGGCCTGTAGAAACAGCCTGATTCTCACCCTACTCAAATAACTTCAGACTTCGTTTATGTAGGATAGCCATTTCTGGAAGTGTCTCACAAACACCAGGTGCTATTCTCATTTCTAAAGAATTCTTTTCCCTTTTAATGGGGCATCAGTCCCAATCAGGTTACTGAAAACCTGTTGAAATTTATTTCACTTGGATCTGTATCAGATGGAATGGTGGCACAATTACATGCATGACTGCAAGATGTAGATATATACCTGAAGAACCTTTAACTAACTATCCCAAATAAAAAATGATGTCATGATTTTCAGATTTCAGCACACCATAGCTAAAGTAAATGACACTGAGCTTGTACACGTAGACTTGTTTTCACCTTGTCTTATTCTCACCAGGTGAAAATTCATAATCTATTTGAAGCTGGTTATCCACATGACAGTTCTGTGCAAGTGTCTATCTTAGGTGGTACTTATATTATTAGATGACTTACCTTATAGGAATGTTCTCCTAATCCCTCCATTTTTTCTGACAACAGAAAATCTGAACCTACTTAGACAAGGCAAATGACTTGATGGTTTGAGTCCTAATATTACCTTCTCTGCCATCTCTTTTTCATCGGTGTAGTGGCACAAACTACCTAGATAATAGCTACTTTAACAATGTGTGGCATGTTAAGGTCACATCTCCTAGCTGCAAACTGGAGTCAATAATCTCATATATACCTTCCTTTGGACAGAGGACATGTTTGTTGCTTTTGCTTTATGGACTTACATAGAACAAGCAGCATTTTTGTTAGTCTTGACTAGGACATATACTATGTGGTACCTTTAACATCTAAGATTTTCAAAGCCATAATTCAAAATGTGAAATTGTGAACCTGTGTTAAAAATTTTTTCTTTTTTTTTTGGCTTGGTTTTGATCTGCTACTGTTTCAATTGGTATAAACCAATAAAACCAACAGCAACAAGAAGCAAACTGGGAATTCTTTTGTATAACTCTGTAAGATCATATTTCATAATATTAAATATATGTCCCATATATCTTTCATAAGAATTGGCAGAAACGCGTATGTTACCACAACACTCTTCAGGAAAAATAATATTATGCATATGGATTAAATTTCAAAGACTTTTTGATTTGTTTTGTAACAGTTTTTAGTTTAAGCACACCAAAATAATTTCATAGAATCATAGAACTGACAAGGTTGGAAAAGACCTCTGAGATCATCAAGTCCAACCCTTGGTCCAACTCCAGTCTGTTTACTAGATCATGGCACTCAGTGCCATGTCCAATCTCAGTTTCAAAACCTCCGGGTACAGTGATTCTACCACCTCTCTATGCAGGCTATTCCAATTCCTGATTACTCTCCCTGTAAAGAATTTTTTTCTGTCATCCAACTTAAATTTCCCCTGGCAGAGCTTAAGCCTGTGCCCCCTTGTCCTATTGCTGAGTGCCTGGGAGAAGAGACCAACCCCCACCTGGCTAGAACTTCCCTTCAGGTAGTTCTAGACAGTGATGAGGTCACCTCTGAGCCTCCTCTTCTCCAAGCTAAACAACCCCAGCTCCCTCAGCCTCTCCCCACAGGACTTGTGCTCCAGTCCCTTCACCTGCCTTGTTGCTCTTCTCTGGACCTGCTCCAGCACCTCAATATCCTTCCTGAACTGAGAGGCCCAGAACTGAACACAATACTCACGGTGTGGCCTCACCAACGCAGAGTACAGCAGAAGGATCACTTCCGTGGTCCTGCTGGCCACGTTATTTTGATACAGGATTTCTTTCATCCTCTCTCCCCAGTTTGGATAAGCAATTCTCTCATGCTTCCAGCCACCTTCTTGTGTTATGTGAGCTCCTCCTTACATTTCTACTTCGTCTATCAAGATTTATCTGGCATTTTTTTGTTGAGAGATGACAGCACTTTATTTCACTGAGGGGGAGAAATATGAAAGACAGAAGGCAAAAAACAGCTGAGAAACACTTTGTCTTAGGATAAATGAATAGACATTTACAAACTATTCTACAAGCACAAGCTCCAAATCTTTGGACTGACAGTAAGCCTGGAAATTCCATCAAAACAGTATTTTTCATCTGATAGTACTAAGCTTCTGAAAATAGGGTTTTACAACACTGCTGGTCAGTCATACTGCTTTCTTCTGAAAGATTTTGAATCTTAAGTTGAAATTGTTTGATGGCTTTGCATTGCATGCTGTCTGCAAAAAACATACTTGATTCCTTGTGCACACTGGATGACCAGGTAAGCTGCACATTATCTATTTGGTCCCTTCGGAATTACTTTGCTTTTACAGCTCAAAGTGAGTGACAGCAACACAAGGACTAAGTGTTCCAGAAGAGCAGAGACAGCATTTATAAATTGCTGACTACTGCAACAGTAGGAAAAGAAAAGCCTTCCAGTGAAGCAATAATTACTCTGAAAGAAAACAGTATTTCCAAGTCTTTGATATTGAAGACAAAAAATAGGCAATATGGAAAATGTTTCCGTGGACTGAATGCCTCCACAAATATTTTCACATTAATTCTTCTTTGTTTATGGGATGTATTTTATGAAGAGTACCTTTCTTAGATTTGTCTTATTCTATCTTTTTAAACTATTTTCTTTCATGTTATTCTGCATCAGGAAATCCATTCTGAAAGCAATGAGTAGACAAAGAATCAGCACATCTAACTCTTGCAAAAGTTAAATAACCCCACTAGCAAAAAATTGCTTTTTCTTGCTATTTGCTAGCGGGACTCTAATTACCATTTCTGTGCTTAGGTTAAGAAAGTAACTTTTTATAGTATAACTTTAGAAATAGAGCAATATTTTTACTCAAAAAGATAAATTTTAGTAATTTTAAGTTACTGACTTGGGTCTGGTGTTCCATTACCAAGAATTCTTCCTTAGCAGCTCAGACTAGTGCCTTTAAGGTATGCTGTATTTTATTGCAGGAAAAGGTTTTCTGAAAAATCATAGTTTTAATATAAAAATACCATTTAAATGGTTAACAAAATTAGATTCCTATCAAATGGAAAGATTTCCTTCAGAACCAAAGATTAAGGTGGAAAACATTTCATCTGAAACCTTGTCCATCTGAAACAAAGTTACCAGACACTAAACTGAAACTAGCAACATTCACCTTTCCAGTGAGGGGAGGATTTTCCTACGTAAATGAAAGAAAACCTTCAACTTTCTTTTTCTTTTTTTTTTTTCCCTAAAAACGGTGAAACCTGAGACCATCCAAGTAGAAATAAAGAGTGTGAGTTGTGTTTATAGCTAATGGTCTCCTGGAAGACAAGTTCTGTCCTGTCAAGGTGAAATATTGCAACTCTGAAAACCTGTAGAGTTTAGCTGGATTTAGGACTAGGCTTTAGAGTTTTCAAGATCATAATTAGGGCTGAGGAATTACTGTTTGCTTAGATCTTATTTTACTTTCCTAAAGGATTTTTTGGAAATGGTCTTTAAGCTTGAATACCTTTACATGATGCAATGTACCTGGAATTGATATATGCAACTGGAATTCTAAAGAAAATACATTTTCATCTATGGAATTGCCTTTTTGACTCTGCCTTACTGAATGGGAAGTTGTAGAGTAATCCTGAACTAATATATTTCATTCTTTTAAGAAGAAACAGATAAACCACAGTCAATATTTATGGGCTTTTTTCTCTTGTAAGCTCATGTTATGGCAAGAGATTTGTTGTCTTTTGTCATGACTTAAGAGAAATATCTCAGATACCTATGGTTTCTTTTTATTCATTAGCCTAGTTAAATTTAAGTTTTATTAGCTATTTTATTTTTCCCCTTATTATGGTAGTATCTAGATGGCCAAAGTCAGATCATAGTTCTGACACAAGAAATACAATATGCAGATTTAGTAAGATGGTTAAACCACCCAAGAACTATACTCTTAAGTAGAAAATCCAAGAAGCAGAGGAAGAAAGCACAGATATAGAGATGTGAATTAAATTGCTTGAATTTAGATTGAAATGGTAAAAAAGAATACGTCGATTGTTTCCCATTTCATAGTTCATTGGGGCACCACTTCTCATTACTGGTCGTGTTTTTTCATGTATTTCTGTCAATTCAATTCAAGGCTTCTCTGTATAAGAAGATAACACTATTTTTAAGCCCCAGTGTTACCTCTGAAATAATGAAGTTGTCCTAGTTCAGCAGGTAGGACCAGTTGTCACTGTGTGGGCGTGATCAAAGCTGTGTATTCTACCCCCTCTATTCATTCCCAAGGTCAATGGCCCATTTGCAGCAGCTTCCCAGGGAGTCGTTAGCACCTCCACTCCCAGCCTGAGGAGGCGTAGCTGCTAATGGGCCATCAACAGTTCAAAAATACCCCATGACTCACAGAGTTAATCACCCATTGTGTGAGTCTCCGCCCCGGGGGAGGGACAGGATGCTCCCTGAGGGTACAAAAAGGGGTAGGTAAGAAGACCTCAGGAACCTTTTCGTTGGACCCAGAGGAGCAGCAGGACCCCAACAGGAGGAGACTACCACTCTGGACCAGACTACAGCCATCACCTGCGCCAACAGGTTTTTCACTTCCTTTTGCTTTGGACTTGGGGGAACCACGCGGGTCTCAGCACAAGGGCTAACAAACCCCTTTGGGTTTGTACCCCAGGGCACTGGGTTATACTGCTGGGTTTTGGGAGTTGAAAGCAATTTCCCTTTGTGTCAGGGTATTTACTGTATTATTATTATTAAATTGTAGCTCTGACTTATAATCTCTCTTGTGTTGAGTTCATTTCTCCTGCTGGTTTACCTCTAAACCAGCACAGAAGTAACAAAAACAAGTACAGTATTTTTTTTTTTTACACCAGAGTAATGTGTGGGTAAAATACAGTGGATTCCGGGAATCCTATCTCATTTAATTACTTGCCAATGACAGAAAAGGTTAATTACTGATTTGGTTTCTGAGAAACAAAAAAGAGAGTAAATTAAGTGGACACCTAGGGAAAAGTCCTTTCTTCCCCTTTTCTCAAGTTCAGCTTCATTCCATGTGCCTCTCCTCCCCCTTTCCTCATCTCCACCCTGTTTGACCTGCAGGATACAGTTAGGCCCCTTGGTCAGGTGGCAGGCAGTACAGGAGACTGGGGTCAGTTCCTGGTGGCTTCTTCCTGCTGCTCCTCACTTCTTACTCCTCCACGCTTCTTTTCTTGCTTGCTTTGTCTGCTCTGGAATGCTTGACTCCATGGGCTACAGTCCCTCAGGTATCCCTGTCCTCAGGTGGGTCATCCATAATCAGAGTCCCTTGGGATATCCCTGTCCTAGCATGGGTTGCCTGCAGCCAGAGTCCCTTAGAGATATACCTTCTCTACCACAGATGTCATCTTTCCAAGAGTGTTTCCAACCGTGTGCCCAGCAGTACCCCTTTCCACAGGTTGCTCCTATATTTTCCTATGTATGTCATCACATGATACCCCCAATGTCTCCATTTGTGTGTCGTCCTGTGCCTCCTACCCCCAGGGACTACTGTCCTTTTGGTTCAGTAAGCTTGAGCAAAGGTTCCATGTGCTCTTCTAATGGATTGAAGTCTTGGCAGGTAGTGGGCTGCATTATCAGTGGCTGTGACCAGCACAGAGCTGTTCCAGCTGCCTCCTCAGAGATGCTTGTGGCCCCCACTACTGAAACCTTGCTGTGTATCTCCAGCATGAATAGGGTGCTCTATGTCATGTGTCTAAGAAGCTATTCTTTGAAGAAAAAAAATATGTGTCTGTGACAACCATGGATCATTTTAATAATGAAACTTCTAATGAGAAAATGACACATGAACTTTGTGAATCACCACAGTCATCATGGGTTCTAAATAATCACAATTCCATGTGGCACTGAATTGCAAACTGCTTTCATCAGTAGTTACCACTTTAGTCCAGATTTTTTGGGTAAAAATTCTGCTCCATGAGTTTTCAATGCTGGGTAATTGGACTGAAGTTTCTGATGCTTTCTAGGCTGCATCAGAGAATTTCAAAGATGAATTGCACTGATCTGATACACTCACTGACTTTCTACCTGCTTCTCCTCCAGCACCATGGACCAACCCATCAGGGACTGGTATGCTCTCTCCCATTCCCAATATACAAGCATGGTAGATGTCCTGTCCTGAAAATTTTTATCATTTCCCCCAAAAAACTAAGGCTACCTTTTTAAAATTTTTCCTTCATGTGTGTGCGTGGTTTGGTTTTGTTTTTGGTTTAAATGTTCTGAGATGTTGGAAATTAGTGCCATGGAAAGTGACTTGGGGGTCCTGGTTGATGGCAAGTTGAATATGAGTCAGCAGTACCCTGGCAGCCAGGAGGGCCAACTGGGGGGCATCAGGAAAAGCATTGCCAGCTGGCTGAGGGACGGGATCGTCCTACTCTGCTTTGCACTAGGGTGGCCTCGTCTTGAATATTGTGTGCAGTTTTGGGCACCACAATATAAGAAAGGTATTCAGCTATTGGAGAGTGTCCAAAGGAGAGCAACGATGATAATGAAGGGCCTTGAGGGAAAGCTGTATGAGGAGTGGCTGAGGGTACTAAGTCTGTTCAGCTTAGAGAAGAGGAGACTGAGGGGAGACCTCATTGCAGTCTGCAACTTCCTCATGAGGGAAAGAGGTGTGGGCAGGAACTGATTTTTCCTCTGTGATGACCAGTAACAGGACCTGAGGGAAGGCCTGAAGTTGTGTCAGGGGAGATTTAGGTTACTTATTGGAAAAAAGTTTTTCACCCTGAGGGTTGTTGGGCACTGGAACAGGCTCCCCAGAGAAGTGGTCACAGCATGAAGCCTGACAGAGTTCAAGAAGCAATTGGATGATACTCTTAGGCACATGATGTGACTCTTGGGCTTGGTCCTGTGCAGGGTTAACCATTGGACTCTATCCTTGTGAGTCCCTTCCACTGAGCGCACACTGCGATTCTGTGAGATGCTGGAACTCTGCTTTTCATGAAATTTTTTGTAGCATGAGGGACTTGTAGGATTTGCAAGAGAAACCCCTTTTTTTAGAGTACTCTATCTTCTTGCTTTAAAAAGAGCATATTTCCTGTATTTCTGTCTTGGAGCAAAGTAGATTATAGCCAGAAAGATAGGTACTTGGAAAAAGAATTGATTTTATTTCTATGTTGCATTGATTATTCCCACATATACCACCATTAGTCATGCCCAGGAATTTCCTTGCTGGGAAAAGGCAGGATGGACTGCTTTAGAACTATTCTGCAGCTGTTCTAAATTACACTGGGATAAGACTGTAAACCCTTCCAGTTTTTAGATGTCTGAAAGTTTATCTTTTAGCAGACTATACCCAATCTAGCCTCAGTTCCCTGAAGAAATGATTCACTCTTTTGTTAGTGTAAGAATTAGTAACCTACAAGGAAAATTACCATAAACCCCCCAATCTCTGAAAACAGAAAGAGAAAACAAAACAGTTCAAAAAGAAGTAGGCTGGCAGGAAACTTCAAAATGTGCATGATATGAAATGGTATCAAACCAGAAGATCAACAGAAGGCTTCAGCATGAAGACGAGCAGTGTTTTCTAGTCTTTATTTATTTCAGGGGCTCAGCATCAAGAGGTGCAAGTTTCCATCTGGTAATAGAATTCCACAAATAATTTAAGATGAAAGGTATAAGATGTATTTAATGATACCTTCATGTTGCTGATCAAAACATTTTTTCAAAACAATATTTTTGTCATATTATTTTTTCCCCTCATATCCATTTTTTCCAGTCCTTCTATCCCTCTGACTACTGTGTTGCGCAACTTCACTAACATGTTTCCTATACCATTACAAAGACTGTACGTGGTTACTGAAGACAATGATTCTGTCCTCTCCTTCCTCTGTGCACCACAGATTTTAGAACTGGAAAAAGGTGGTTTTCACTTATTTTGGGTATATTCTCAATGTTTGTTGTTATCCTAATTCTGTTCAAATTAGATACTTTTTAATGGATGAACATGCACATAGGGAGTTATGTTCTTTACCTAAATAAGAGACAATATGTCACTTCTCAACTTAACAGTAGGGCACAGTGAACAGCTGTGGCACAATGTTATCTGGGGACACCTCTCCTTCCTGGGAGGAACACAGAATGCAAGAAGACATATGCTAGGCAAATAAAGAGGAATTAAAAAGTTTAGAGGAACATCACTGCTGCATGTCTCCATTTTCCCTCTCAACCACTGCTTTGCTTATCTAAAGTTTCAAGTACAATGATCTTGTAGGTCTTTAAGCTCTGCTGTCAAGTTACTATGCTAATTATTTTCATCTAACAGCAGTACCGAGAGATTTAATAGAAAATTTCACAGAATTTGGAAGATGTCTGTTTCATCATGGTCACTGTATGAACCATCATGTTTATCTCTGCTTGACAAAGGTGGAAGACATAAAGAATTATCTTACATCCATTGCAGAAAGTTAGAAATCTTCCACTGAATTTGTAGTGACTCTTGCCAGGTATATTAACCTGAGACAAGGCAGTATGTGCCCACTGCAATGCTTCTTGGCTTCACATTCCAGTGCTGGCTTGTCAGTAAACACAGCAAGAGGGAAAAAGCGGTTCTGTGCCCTGTTACACGCCCTCTCAATTTCTGTGTTTTTCTCCATTATTAGCCTCCAATTCAGAAGTTAATTCAGAATGTTTTAGCAATGCTGTTGTGAAGTACTTTAGCTCCATTTTTGACATTTGTTGTCCCAAAATGTGGTCTCTGGCGCAAGTGAATATCCTGTGGTTACACAGCTCACTACTCATATTTTGATTGTTTCTTTTATTTTTATTTATATTTGTGATTCAAAATGAAAGTGGTTAAATACCATTCTTTTGCATTCTCTTTGGAGTTGTTATGTCCTTTCCCTTGCCTACATGGGACTTGTGTGAATTAGTATTGCTGCTAATTACTCTGCACAGATAATTGTAGCAGAAATAACTAAATGAATAGTCTGTTGTAGTAGCCCCTCTGCAATATACCTTGGAGACCCCATCACAGGATAATGGGCTGCCGTTACTAGATAATAGGCTCCTGTTGCTATGCAAATACAAAGTCAAAATAAATGTGAAGGATGATATTTTATAAAGCAAACATAAAACTGAACCTGCCTCTGATAATATTTCATTAAAAAACATTTCTGTTTCTTAACCAAGTGAAATGAACACTTTCTAAGGCAACATCATGTTGTAGATAAGACAGAAATACAGCTCTAATATTGACGTGCCTTGTGAGATGTTAGAGCTGTTATCCTTCCTAGAGCTTATGTGACAAATAACTTATTTCACCCTTTGCTTTCAATAACAGCCACTTTCTAGTACCTATTGTTCCTTACAGCTCAGCTGTTACCTCTTTTTTAGTCTTGCTCTGACTTCTTGTCTTGTTTCTGTGCAATTCTTCCTCATTGTGCAACAAACAGCTTTTTAGTTAGTGTTGTTCCTTTTTTATTTATTTATTTTTTTATGTTATCCATCTTATCAACATTTGAACTACGTTAGGTCTTTTTAAAAAAATCCCTTTATGCTATTGAACTAGAGCCTATTCTTCAGCTTTCTTACTCTGGGAATAGAAAAGGAGCAAAATAAAACAAAAAGAAAGGAAAAAAATAGAGACATTGTGAGAAACCAGTTGTGTGGCTTCTTGGTCTTATCTTTTCCCAGGTAAGGACATATCAGAGCAGTCAACATTCTTGTTCACCTTGGCCTTGTTGGTTCTTCAGAAGCAAGATGATCACAATCAATCTGAAGTTTGGCAGCCTCACCCTAGTAATTGTTTTCTCTAAACTTCACAGTGCCCTTGCTGAATCTTGAGAAACTTTGGGCATCACAGCTGGAGGCTATTTGTGCCTCATCTCAACCCTTCTCATGCCATTCTCAGTTGCCAAAGAGGTGCTTCAGCTTCAGACTGCACCGTGTTCCTTCAAGCTACATTTATTAAGTTGATGTCTGATGTAGGCAGAAAGAGGGAAGGTGGACAAGGGTTTTTGAGAAAAAGCACTCCAAAACATGTGGATTTTAGACAATGTAGAGAGAAGTTGCTTGATTTTAAATTAAGGGAACTGCACATTTACAACATATATTTCTGTATAAGAGAAGATCTACCATTTAATATGAAGCAATCCCATATGGTCCCCAATTATAAAGAAATAAAAGAAAGATTAAGATAGATCGCCTTTTCTGTTCATGAATAGTATTTGCTCTTTTCCTTAGTACTACAATCTTTTGAAGATCAAGGCCAAAACAGTAAAGATTTCAGGACACTGAGCAAGTTAGGACTAACTAGATGACCAGGTTTACAGTCTGAACACACTATCACAGCCCACACTTTGCCAAGATTTCTGTCTTTGGTAGAAGAAAATTAATCCAGCATGCTTGCTGCTTGCAGCTGGTTCAGGAATGACACAAGAGGAGGCTAAACGCTTGATTACACAATTATTTAGAGCTTAAAAGGTCAAAACACCCAACTGGCTACCAGTGGCCAATGGAGATCATATGGCAAAAGTGCACTGAACTTCACAAAGGCACAATACTTTCTTAGAAGAGCAGCCAGGTTTGAGGCAGCCAGATTTTACACTAGCTTTATTTTCCAGATGGATTTAAGTCATGTCAAGATTGTAAGTAATCTAACCTTGTGAATGCAAAGTCTACAGTCAGAGGATGGGTACAATCAATGGGTGCATGAATTTTTAGAATTTGTGGGCAATATCAAAATAAAGCAGAAAAATATTCACTGTATAGTTGCAACTTGGATATGAAAAAAAAAGTTCTCATTTAAACCATAACAGAAAAAAGCAAACACACATCTGTTCTTTGAATGAAGAATAGTTTACGTTCCCAATTCAATGGTTAATTTCGCTTTCAGTCATCTTTGCATCCTTCCCCTGTGAACTAATGCTCAGCTACAAGTTTCTATCTATACACTGATCTCTTCCAATCATTTGATTTTGAGTGCAGGAGAGAAGGAAGAGAAGAAGGAAAAGTAGGTTGGTTACTTGACATAAAGACAGATAATGAGGAATTCAGAAAAGTAAATAGCCTACAGCTCTGTGTTCCCCAGTTCTACAGTCTCCCCATAACTATGAAGATCAGTTTTACAGTGCCTCTGTTTCTCCCGTTTTCTCTGCAGTTTCAGTAATAGTAATCATTACTAAAGACATATAGAGGGTTAAAGTAAATTACAAATGAACAGTGTCAAAAGGGCAAATGGAGAGATGGGATGTGTTTGGGCAGTCTTGATGGTCTATGCCTACAATTTATCTAGCAGAAGTACTTGATTTTTTCAAGTTTCTCCCTTTGTAGCAATATTCAAATTTCTCTTAGGCTACCACTACTACCCTGAACATATTTTCCTATTCCAGTAAAACCCTGGGCGCAAAGCTTATTTGGTGAGCATAAGAATTGCCAAACCCCATAAATATTGTAAGTAAGCGTAATTTCATGGACAGGGTGAGTTGTTGAATTCAAGCACTGTTCTTTTTCTCAGGATCCCATCACTCTCCACCAGAAATCAGAATACACTTTCAGAGTCCTTTATAATCTTTAAAAGTTTTTTTTTCATTAAAGTTGAAGGAAAGATAACTTTAAATTAATATAAACTTGTTCTCAGCCCAAACACATGCTGAAGGGTTATGCAGTTCTGTCAGCAGGATATATTTGGATGAGTCAATAGCCTGTGTCTTCTGAATGTCACAAATTAAAAGGAAAAAAAAGGAGAATTTACTTAAAATAAAAAAGAAGTAATTGATATAGAAAGTTGAAGCTTAATTGTTCTCACTCTCTTGAAAGGCCCAGCATTGGTATTGAATAACAGAAACAAAACAGCTGCAAACAAAATGAATTTCACAAAGACCACTAACTCTTAGTTCCCATCATTATTTTAAATACTTATCTATCCACAAAGATGACAAAATGCAACCTCTTTTTCTGTTACTAGTTATAATGTTTACCTGGGCTATTTCCAAAAAAAAAATAATTGTGGAATATAATCTTATGAAGACATGAATTTGTATTACATTATATTGTAAATCCACCAATATACGATAAACTTCAATCTGTTTTTCTTGCTTTTAACTGGAAGGTCAATAAAGAGCTTCTTTTTATAGCAAATATGTCACAGAAAAAAAAAATTATTGGAAAAATGTCTATAGGGAACAACTGTACCTATTACTCTTGATGCACATGTTCAACTGGTTCTTGCGGACTTCCAAAGTCAGAAGCAAAGACATGGACTCTGAATTGTGCAGAGGCTCAGTTATTATCCTTCCATTAGAAAGTGTTTCCAGTGTATAGACTGAGTTTCCTTGTTTTAATTTAAGCCAAAGGTTTCTGCCTTCTATACCCATGTGTAACACAGATCAGGTTATTATTTTCTTTTTATCATATTCCCACCCAAGATTGCTTTAATATTTCTTCAATATTTATATCCCAAAGTCCACAGTGATTATCACTACTGTATTGTAGAATGTCTTGCTTGGTTCACATCCTTTTTTAGGAGTATAGTCACAAAGTGGAGATAGTACTCCAGCTAAGCAGAGTGGAAAGATTGTTTCACATTTCTCAGCATTGTTGTTTCTTTTTGTCCCACTAACTCCTCTTAATGTTTCTAAATCAAGACCCACTTTCAGCTAATTGTCCACCATAATATCTCAATAATCTTCTGTATAACTGGTAACTCTTTTTTTCTTAGACTACATTTGCGCTGATTATTTTTGTCTAGCCATGGTATCTTATACTTGTTCTTATTTAATTATATTCCATTTTTTTTAGATAATTCCTCCAGGATTTTTCATAAGTTTTTACTCTGATGTCCAACGTAATTACCCTAATTTCTGTATCATCTCCCAATTAGTGTGAATTTTGATACCACCCTCCAGACTCAAAAATACAGTGAAGCCTATCAGGCTCAGGACAGGTCTTGTGTCTCCTGCAAACTGCAAAACTGCATTCAGGATACTCTTCCACTTTGATAATGAATAGCCATAACTTTCTTCAGTGTGTTAATTCAACCAATATTTCATTCATCCACTTAGAATTAAAAACATCCTCTATACTAACTGTACTAAGTTATTAACTTATCTTCTTTAAATAAGTTAATAAGGTTTTCTTCGAAGTAAATAAAAAAAAAAGGTTATAAGAGTGTAGAGCTGCTCAGTATTCAAGGAAAGACCAGAGAAAAACAGAAAGACAGGATGCTCAGCAGTTCCCCAGAAGGAATGGAGTTAAATTGAAAATTTTAGCATAAAGTTAAGGAAGACATAATTGTTATCAATAAATTGATTTAAACACTAGATTTCACATGGAACAAAATTTCCTTACTGGATGGGAAGAAAAATCATTTGCAAAAACTTTCATACATATGGACATTTACAATATATATATATTTATAATATTGACATAATAGATATAACACATATTTAAATATTTATAATTATTAAATTTAACAGAAGCAGACATTATGCTCAGAAACAAAAAAATTGATGTCTGAAATAGCCCTATTTTTGTGCTTAAATCTCTACGCCAACTTCAGTCAATTGAAAAAATGACTCTACAGGATTTCTTTTCCTCTTCATGAAATGCCTCAGGAACACAGAGCAGGGTGACAAACAAAAGCCTCTTTGCTACAGAGGCAGTGGACTGATCTTCATTACTCTGCAGTACAGAATAGAAGTTTAAAAGATTTTTGGAAATGTGTAAATTGTTAGACGAAATACAACTACAGTGCTCTTTAAGTAAACACAGTGGGATCCTAGAAAACAAAATATTTTATTTTTTATTTTCAAATGCTGACTAATAAAATGCAGTATATGTGACCTAATTCTCTTTCACTGGTCTTGAGATAAACTGCTTGTCATTAACTCTGCAGCCCACTCCCTGCAGACGTGATCAGTTTTGTGGGGTAATTAGTAGCTAATATTGTAGCTGCCAGATTCAGGATCTGGAAACACTGGACACTAGAAACACATCTGCTGCTTGAAAGAGAGTATTATGTGGTAACATGGTCAACACAGGAGCAGAATTTTGAACCTGACAGCAATTGCACTGAAATCAGTAGAAACACACATAGGTTACTGTTGGGGTGTTTTGTCGTACTGGTTAAAAACCAGTAAATACCACAGAACCACAGGAAAAGTAGATGGAAATGAGGCTTAAATCCTAAAAATTAACTGTGAATACTTAATTAAATGTCACTGCTCATTTTGCTTTTTTATCACTCATGGGCCTGAGAGCCTGCTGTGAATCAGATTGAAGAAACATATGTCAGGGGAAAGTAATGAGACAACAACCTATTCTTAATCAAGTTTTGTTCTGCACTGGGTTAAGTTTTAGCAAGGATTTATATATTCTTTTCATGCATCTCTATACAACAATATTGGTATCATGCACTGCAGTAATAGTGCATAGACAGAAAGAGCTAGCCAAAAAATTTGGCAAAAATACAATCTGTCTACAGTGCATGGAACTGTGCACAATATTAGAGTGGGTTATGGCAGCCATATAGCCATTAGTTAATTATGATAGGGCATCATGTTGATGTGGTGACTGAGCTGCTTCCAATTTTGGAAGTAGTTCAGAGGCCTCTACATCTGTGTCTGCATCTGCAAGGCCATATAGTTTGTTGATGATATAGCTTTGATTTGCTAGAAAAAAACAAAATAGGGAAACTTCTGGTCATTCATCTTCAAAATTAATTTTCAAGGCTCTTCATTTTGACCTTGTGTTTGGAGTCTGTGAAGAAAGCAAGATGGCGTAAGATGAAGGAAAATATTGCTTGCATATTGTAACTCCTTTGAGATGCAATAGGCATTTAAAATTTCTTCCTGGTTTTGTATCCACAAAATTCTACTCTCAGGCAGAAAAAAATTAAGAAGATATAAGAGGAAGAACTAGAGCAGGCTATCCACATGGATTGACCACATTTTTTTCAGCCTTCAGAAAATAATCAGCGAACAGGACATGCTCAAAGATCTTATTAATTTCTCTCATTTATCTAGAAATGCAGATATAGTTAAATATAAAAAGACATCCTTTTTATTGACCGCAGTTAATAAATGCACTCAGTTTCTAGACCTCTATAGGCCATGTAAAGCCTCAGAGCAGTTCTCAAAACCAGATACAAGGTTTCTCAAACCTCTGTTAATGAAAACCATTCCCACTTGGAAATTAAACTCACTGATTCAGTAACGATTTATCTTTTTTTTTCCTTTTTTTTCTTTTTTTTTTTTTTTCAGAAATACCTCTAAATTTTGATCTCTGAAGGCTGCTAGCTTTACAATCTTTTCACTTAGGACTGTGTTTTAAAGATACAGTCTTATCTGCAAGAAGTATTACTATTTAACAGAACTCAGTGTCTTTCGTGTTCTCTTTAGCCACATATGAACCACACAAACCCCACAAACATTGGGAAAAAAGTCCTCTACAAATCCTTGAGAAACGCTGATGTTAGAAAATCTGTAAAAAGCAAGTAAATTAAATATCTCATTCAGAAATCTCTCATCATGATAATTTCTAATTCTATTACTAACTAAAAATTAAAATAACAACCTGCTGGTAAGACTCCAGTTATTAGATGACTCAATCAGTACTTTGCCAAAGCTTTTAAATCCAGCAATCTCTTTATTTTTTAAGATATTTGTGCATTTTCCCCATTAGCCATGAAAGCCTTCAGGCTAGGCACTTCTTTACCAAAATACACAGAAATGTATGAAGACTTTTTTCACTATACTCTTAAGGTCTCAAAACGATATGGGCAAACCTCCTCATATCCTGCCATTACCTGAGGAAGCAGAACATTCGGCATGTTCTTTCTGAACTGATATTTTTCTTTTTTAAAGGGAGGGCAGCAAGACCCTTGCATCCACTATGTTTTTACATATCCTGGGTACTGTATTGTTGTAAACCTGTTGTCCTTCCCAGGACGCTGTTTACATGTGTGTAATTTCTTCTAGCAAGAAAACTAGAAGACTACATCTACCCACCTGGTACAAGAAGGGAAGTTCAGAGTCAAGCAAACTGTTGCAAACCGTGTTACATTTTCTTTGTGAATGCTCTCTCTGACTTCCCAATGTACATATCTTTATGAGAGATGCTATGAAACATAAAAGCACTTGCCATGGAAGTTTCAGGGTTTTTTTTCCCTATCAGTTTACCTGTGAATTAAGCTGTAAAGGACTGCTTTCTATGAAGGTGCACTGGAAACTTGTGAGATTTGCTGATATCTGGCCTCATTTGCCCAGCCTGGCTCTGCCTCCTGGGAGTGGAGAGTATGAGAGTAAAACCCAAGGAGATTTGGACTTTCCCTCTTACAGAAAGGACATTTTTCAGGTAAGATAAATTTTCCTATATTGCTCAATAAATCATAAGAAATGAAACTCAGTGGTTTTATTCCTGGACGTATTTGTAAATCAGTGATTTTAACTATGCAACCAGCTCTGCTGACTACTCAGTTTCCTGATACTGCCATACCCTTAGGAAATTACAGGATACTGACCCAGTTTACACAGATGAAGTTAATTAATTCAAATACAACTCAAATAGGATAGTTGTACATATCTGCCAAATAAATCTTAACCAACTACCTTTCCACCCCTCCCTCACTAACCCCTACTCCCCATCTCACTGTACTTGAGCCTGGAAAATAAGTTTTCCTGTCCATTATTTATTTTCTGTGGCTCAGCAAGCCTACATTTGGTATCCCATCCCAAACAAATATCCATTCAAATGTTAACAATAGATCACACCAGTTCTCAGTCTGCAGCAATGGTAGAGAAGCTGGGGATTACAATGCACCCCAGACATTGTTCAAAAGAAAAGAAAAAAA
>VWZD01011076.1:0-67690 GCA_013396695.1 Sakesphorus luctuosus
GCCCCCCTCCATCCCCTCTCTGCCCCCCACATGCCTCTCTGCCCCTCCCCCGCTCCCCGGGTGCGCAGAACCATGGGGGCTTATCTTTGAGGAGGGGGCGAGCTGTCTGTATCGGAATGGGATGAGCCTTCCCTGTCGCTTCCCCCGGGATGCGCAGGGCCAGCCCTGGGGGCGCCTGCTGGGGAGCCCTCCCACTCTCAGAGTGCGCAAGCTTTTTTGATGTGGTAAGTTTTTCCACGCGTGGGGGCTCAGCGGGCGGGGATGCAGGGTAAGGGGGAGGACAGAGGTCTCGGTTGGAGGTAAACTACTTTTGCCTCGCCCCTGGTTTTTCCAAAAGGGGAATTTTGAGATGCAGCGGGTGCATACGAGCCCTCAGTCCGGCTCTCCTCACGGGATGAAGTGTCTCTAGTTGGGATCCCTTCTCCTTCCCCCAGTGGAATGGTGGTTTGTAGAGTGCTCGGGATTGCCACGGCTGCAGAGTAATCCGAGCAGCAGCTGGAGGATCCGCACCGCCTCCCGTGCCCGGCTTCAGGGCTTTGATTTCACACAGGGCTCCCTGTCTCCCTTCCTCTCCCTCCCCCCTCCTTTCCCGGCTTTCCCCTCCCGTCTCGAGGGATTTTTGGTGGGGTTCTGGTGCTGGAAGGCTCGCGGGCGTTTGCAGCTTACTCAGGGTAAGGGGAGAAAAAAGAAGGGAAGGGACGGAAAGCTTAGAGAGGTCGGCTGGATGGGGTGAAGAAGATAAAAGGTGCAGAGGAGGGGATCTTTTCTCCCCGGGTTGCATTGATAAAGGCATTGCAAAGCTGCCTGCTTGGGAATTTCCCCTCTGTAAGTGGATTAAGCTGGAAGGGAAGGTGTGTTTGGGGAGAGGGGAGAAGAAGCAGACCAAGATTTAGTCATTCTGTTATTGAAGAAAGGAAGAAAGAAAGAAGCTGCTGGTTGTGACTTCTGAAGCAGAAGGTCAGAAAGCCCGGGGTTCCCCTCATAGCGCGCACACACCCTGTAAACTTTTAAGCAGCTCCATGGAAACTTGTTATTAATGCTGCAGTCATTAAAAGGCACAGCCCACGGCAGATTTATTAGCTCAGTAAACCACAACACGTGCCAAGCTCTCTGGAAACAAAAGGGTCTGTCAGTTTTAGTCCTCTTGCTTCATATTTGAGAAGGCTGTGAGGAGAGAGGTGAGGATGGAGCTGGTGGTGAGAACGAAGCTGGTGGCTTGTGTCGTGGGGAAGTGGCATTGCCTCCGTTAACCGGCGCACTCCACCGCGGTCAGCGAATGTAATTCGGTGGCAGCGAAGACATTGGAGCACGGCTGTAAGGAGAGTACGGCAAGCCCTGCTGAGCTCACGGTGTTCGTCGCGGCAGCGGGACGAGCAGCCCCCTGTCTCCCGAATGGAAAGCTTTCCCCGTGTGTCTGCCATAATAAATCAGCTGCCGTTAGCCTGAATAACAGCATTCACTTAAGTTACAGTAGGAAACTTGTCTGGGTGGACACTGTGCCATTGCTCTGCAGACAGCAGACGGTGCCGATGGCTGGCGTTGCGCTGAAACATCGCATTGATCACCGCTCCAAGGGTCAGCTGGCAGCACCGGGTTATTGCAGCGGTAAGGAGCAGAGCGAACACCGGGAGAAGAGGTGCTGGGAAAAGGCAGGCTTAGAGCAATGTCTCGCCGATCTCTCCAGGAATAAGGAGCACGTTGGATGTGTTCGATGCTGGAAGCACCAGAGGGAGCCTGCCATGTCACTGGGCGCATTTGCAGGCTAAACTTGGCTGGCTGCTCGCTGTCGGCAGCCAGGCACTCACAGGCAAAGCGGGTCGGTGTCTGCCATCGCCCTGGTGCGGGGCAGAGATCATGTCCCATCATGACCTACGAGAGCCAGCTCCTGTCTCAGAGAAGATGTGGGAGGTGCTTGCTCACATGTGGGTTATAAATGGCCCAGCAAGGAATGCCATCTCCCGTCTCTGGAGGTTGAGGGTGCACCGGGTGAGTGATGTTTGACACCAGGGTAGGTAGGAGGTTGTGTAGCAGCACTTGGACGAATTTTCCCTTGAGGCATCCTGGAGCAGGGGAAACGTTCCTGGTTTGTGAACAAATTTGAGCAGCTGCTGTCAGAGGCATTGGGGAGCAATGACAAAATGCATAAGGAGGACGAGGATATGATAGACATCCCATGGGACATTAATTTTTGAGGACAAGGTGGACTGACAGGAAAGGCTGAGGGGTTGGGGTGAGAGTCTCCTGCATCCCTGGTCTTTACAATGGAGTTCAAGGAATAATGCAGCATTGAATGGATGGGAGGAAACAGGGAGAAATGAGCTGTAAAACAAAAAAAACATGCAAAAGTGTTTTGGTTTTGTTTTTGTTTTTTTAATAGGAAAAGCATCTTGTGCTCCCCAAGTCCCACAGTGAGCAGCAGTGTGTGCCACCCCAGTGTGAGACAGAGCTGGGAGAAAAAGGTGAGCAACTGACTTCCAGAGGCTTAGAGTTTTCCCTCCATCCCTAAGTGTTCTTTTTTTTTATCCTCTTTCAGTCTCTCCCCCTTCTTCCTCCTCCTCCTTCTCCTCTCTTGTTAGCTGGTTGGTCGGGAGAAGCAGAGGCTGAAGGGTGGGATAAGACAAGGCATCCTTGTCCGGCAGCCCTCCTGACCCCCAGGCTCTGCACGGTAGCTGCAGCGCTGGCCGCCTTGGCAGGCTATCAAAAGAAACTTCCGAACACCGAGATGTTGAGGGCTGGGAAGAGATAAAAGCTGGCTTGAGCAAGCCGTTTCTTGTCTTAGAACTTGGCACCTGGACCTATCAAGGCAAATGTATGAACGAGTCAGCCATTCATTACGGAGAAACATTGAGATTTTCATTTTTACTGCCATATTTTTAATATATATATTTTTATATATATTTTTGGGGGTCTTTTTTAATTTCCTGGGAGTGTCCGTTGTATGCATGGTGTGCAGCAGGAGTGAAGCAAATATATGCTCTGGGAATTGCCTCAGCCTTCCTGCTCCACTTGCAGACACTGCAAGAGATTAAACCAACCTGGCTGCCTTAGCATGGCACATTCCTGAGTTGCATTAACCAGGCTGGAAATCTGCCTGTCAGAGTAGTGGCAAATTGGAAAAAAGCACTTTATCTTCACCGTAGCTGACAGAGGGCCATGTGCTGTGTGTAATATCTGAGTGCCAGCATCTGCAGGATTTCTTTCCCTTCCCCTTTTTCCCCTCCTGCTTCTCTTTTGCAGTCTGTGTTTCTGTGATGCTGACTCCTCTCCTTTCTCCGATTCTTGCCAGCAGCTCAAACCCTGGAGTAGGGAGAGAAATCACAGAGTGGTTTAGATTGGATCTCAAAGATCGTTCAGTTCCAACTCCCCTGCTATGGGCAGAGACTTCTTCCACCAGACCAGTTTGCTTAAAGCCCCATCCAGCCTGGCCAAGACTTTCAGGGATGGGGACTATTTTTTACAGATTTTTTCTTTAACTTTGAATAAGATCATCCTCGTCAGGAAAAACTGAGACTTAAAAGTGATTTTGTGTTGTGACGGGTGGGTCAAGCCACATGTGATTCCTCAACTCCATCATGTCTCAACTGACACATGTGCATGGGGCTCATGTCACTTGTCTCCAAGTGGGACAGGACACATCCCTGCCCCCAGAATTGCCCGTTTTGCTCCCATTCTTGAGAATGAGATGTCTGTAGCAGGGGGAGCAGTGAGGCCAAGTTTCACAGAGGATGGAGGAGAATCTTCCTTTCTCCAAAGCCCTTTAATCCCACTGCAAATGTTCAGTTCAGCTACAAGGTGCAGCCCCTGTATCTATCCAGGACCAGGGCATTGCAACCTCTTGTAAAAGATCTGCAACTCAGAGGATCATAGGATAACTCTGTATCTGGCCAGCCCCATCCAGTGGGGTAGAGCATTTCTCTTCCAGACCATCCCCAAATGTTCATGGCAATGTCTCTATCGCCTCTGTTCACAAAACAGTACATGGTGGCCTCTCCTGGCATCAAGGGAAGGAACAGGGTGTAGTCCATATGGGGGTCATGTATGAGGATGCTGAGATTTGAGAAGTCTCACTGTGCTTGTTTGTGAAATTAGATCAAATGGGGTTAGGAGGTGGCTTAGTACAGGGTTAAACAGTAAAGGAAGATGGTTGTCTGCATTCTAGATGACTTGCAGCGTCTCCACAGCATGGCAGAAGTGCTACAGAGCAGCACCAAAAGCAAGGGGCAAGAATAGGGGCAGGATGGAGGCAGGGGAGGTGAGCAGCACATATGGGCAGAGGTCCCTGGAGAGGCAGGTATGTTGTTGGCTGTCACCGAGACTGCACCCCACACTTCAGAGTCCAAGAATTCTGATTTGAGAGGCACTTAAATACTTCTCCACTACAACCACCTCCCCCAATGCCCCCTTCCCTGTGACCTGGCCTGACTGCCCATTTTGTAGAGGGCAAAGCAGGGCTGGTGTCTGTAGAGTGTCCAGGTCCAGCAAGAGCTGGACATGGTGCTCAAGGACAGAGGTAGCATTTGGCTACACCAGTTGTGGCAGTGTTGGCTGGGCATTCCTGCACAGGTGAGACCAGGCCATCTTGGCTTGTGCTCGCTTTGCGGTTAAACCTAGGAATGGTATGGTACCTCCATCCCCACACAGGAATGAACACCTCTTGGTGCTGGTGCTAGGCATTCTTAAGGTGTTAGGAGGGAAACTGAGGCACACAAATGAGGACTCATGGTAACATCAGTGGTGAGAAATGGGTCCTGCCAGGGGAATGGCTCTCCTAACCCACTTCAGATGATCTTTCTCCAAAATCCTGCGCCATCCAAGAGGGACTGGGGGATCCTGGGCCAAGGAGGGGAGGAAAAGTGCTGAGTAGACACCACACCACCATATCATTGGGGCAATGAAACTGTGAGGGTGACAATGTCCTCCTGGTAAACCCTTTATCAGCTCTACCTCGATCACCTTCCATTCCCCAAATCCCCACTTCCCAAATCTTTTAGGAGACCTACCGGGTGTAGCAAATGTCTCATGTGCTTTGCTGAGTGGGAACAGCTCCTGACGCCCCAGCTGATGCTCTACGGAGCAGTTTCACTGGCCTTCATTGTTTGCAGCATCATGGGAGGGGGAGAAGGGAGTGGTGAAGAAGGGCCATGAGGGGAATGAGATGGGAGCCTCCAGCTGTGCTGTTTGCAACAATAACAGCCAGGCTTGTATTTATTATCTCGTCAGTGGAGGGTCTGCAGCTGCATGCTGAGAGCCACAGACGGCAAAGGGGCCCCGAGATTGTTGTGCATAAAAAAAATAACCCAACCATAAAAGTAAATAAAAAGCCCACAAAGAAGCCCTGGGACAGCTGGAGCAGTGCCAAGGGGCACCCAGACTAACTCCCAGTCGCCTCACTTTGCCTTTCCTTATTGAAGTCAGTAGCCCCTCAGGGCTGTTAGGATAAGGGAGGTTGGCAGCTGCTGCCTGCCAGAGAGCTAAAGCTGCACGGGGTTTTCTTAAAATCCTTCTGGGGCTGGAGGTGTTGCTCAGCTAGGATGAATTTGTTTTCCCCTCTGATTTCTCATGATTTTTGCCAGTGCTGCACTGTCACCGAGGCATGGCATCAAAGGCAAAGTTTGGACACCTGATTTGGAGCCACCTCTGTTTCAATAGATTCAATTATCTTAGAAGTCTTTCCCAACTGTAATGATTCTGTAATTCAAGGAGAACAACTGGAAAGCCGTTAGGGAGACAGGATGACGGGGCTGTGTTGAGCTATTTGCTCTTAGTGGGATGTGTCTCACCAGGAAGGGCAGAGGCATCACCATGGGATGTGTCACTTTCTCATGGCAGCATCCCTCGTCTCTCTTGCTTCCTTCCCCCTGCCTAGCTTATCTTCCCCATGGGTACCCATCCATGTCTACCCATGCCACATGCTCTTTCTGCAGCTTAGATCAGCCCCCTGGGGTGGTTGAAAGCAAACTAAGTTGGAGATGTGGGATACATCCATAGATACCACACCTTTCCTTCAATGACCAGGTAGCTGCTAGTGGGTCCTTTCAACCTGCACTTCCCTGGGGTGGAACATTGTATGTGCCATCCCCGATACATGCATGGCATGTGGCACTTCTCAGCTGGGCACAATGACATGGCTGATCAGGAATTTTAACAGCTAAAACCAAGAAGTAACCATAATGGGTTTGGTTTCCTCTACCCGTGCTGCACCTCTTAATGTTGCTCACTGGCATATGGTGTTCATCCTGGAGTGCATTCCTCTGGAATTATATCATGTCTCTGGGAGCTGGAGTGCAAGGAAAAAGTATCATTGTAGCAAGAGCCGGTACAGGAATTAGCTGGGGTTGGCAGTCAAGTGTGCATCACCAAGGGCTGAGGCTTCAGGAGAAGCTTGTGATCATTTTAGCTTTCATTAATTGACTGGTTAAGAAAGAAGGAGGGTTGAGTCCTCCCAAAGTTACTGCTGTGATTTGGAAAAGCCTGAATAGTCCCAGGTGCCCTTTGTGCCTCACAGTGAGTCCTTGGGCATTGGAGATGTTCAGGCTGGAGAATCTGTTTGCATCTTCATCAGGATTTTGTACTACAAAATGCATTAAGACTGGAGTAAAACTGCAGAGCTCTCCTTTGACTATGAAAGGCCACGTGAAGGGCTGTTCTGTTCTCAAGTTTGTGCCAAAATAACAGAGACCTCCCATTCTGGGACATGTCACTATGATAAAAATTCTATTCGCGTTGAGTTTGAGGTGTGTTAGGAAAATATTTGTGCTCCAGGCTGAGATGAGGTCTCTGCTATACTCAGTGAGTGCCAGGATAGTGAAACCTCCTGTTCCTTTGAAATGCTTACAGTTAAAAAGCAGAGGAAGAATGACAAGAAATAGGGGTTGTTGTGGGTAAAAGAATTCAGGGTGGCCGTGGCTGGAGTGATTCTAGAACAAGAGAAAGTCCTGAGCTGTTACATCCTTTTCAGGCATGTTGTTTGACTGATTCTGTGCATCATGGGCTGCTGGGAACCAGTTCATGTCTGCCAATGCTCCCAGTTTGAGCGGTCATGCAGCTGGTATAGCCAGGAGGCAGTGGTGGGGCTGGAACGCTCACATCCTATCTGCTCCCAGAAAACCCTGTGAATCCCTCCTGGTGTTACTGGGAGGTGCTACACCACTCCAACACCTGCCTTCCCCTGGCCCCAGCCGCTCGGAGGCTTGGCAGACAATTTCCTTTCAGGAATGCCCCCTCTGGGCACAAGCACAGCTTGACTTGAGGCTGGAGAGCAAAATTACTTTCAAAAGCCACAGGAGACTAATTCCTCCACCTGGAATAAAACTGCTGCTACGCTGACAGCTTCCTGGGCTGAGCAGAGAAGAGGGAATTTTGTGCAAACGCTGGTGCCATGGTGATTTAATTCCTAATTTGCCCATGCTGGAGCAACCACTAGTGTTTTCCCACTCTAGGCAAAATTTTAGGGAATGGGCTTCTGTTTGATCACAAAATGGGGGTTTTCAAGGCATGCAGCTCTCAGGGTGTCAGGAGTTGTGTTTCAGCCATGGATGTAAATGAGCTGAAACTTACTGTATGGACTGACAGACCTGCCTGCACATGTTTGTCAGAGCCCAAAATATACCACCCCACACCTTGATTTCCTCCTTCAGTGGGGATAAGGGATGCCAGAGGGGGAAGCTTGCACAAGTGGAATAAACTATTAGCTGTTTAAACACTACGATGGTAAATCATCTGTGGCCTCTTGCAAAGCAGATGGGATTTGTGACCCTGACAGTTGAAACAAATACTATTTTAATAGGTCTCTCCATTTATTTTTTAAATAAAGGAATTGTTTTAACATTAAAAAATTAGAGCAGAGACTTTCAGCTGAGCAAGGATGTCAGTCTCTTCTCCCAAGTAAAAAGCAATAGGACAAGAGGAGATAGCCTCAAGTTGTGTCAGCAGAGGTTTAGATTGGAAATTAGGGAAAATTTCTTCACCAAAATGGTTGTCAAGCATTGGAATAGGCTGCCTAGGGAAGTGGAGTCACAATCACTGGAGGTATTTAAAAACACATAGATATGGCACTTGGGGGCATGGTTTAGTAGTGGATTTGGAAGTGCTGGGTTAACAGTTGGATTCAATAATCTTTTCTGACATAAATGATTCTGTACTTCTAAACAGACTGATAGTGTGGAGCTGTAGAGTTTGGAGGTGCTGGGTTCCCTCTAGATCAATCCCACATGTCTTGTCTGCAGCCTGCATGGTGGGTTGAAGGGAAACTTGGTTTTGGCTTTGGGGTTGTGAAATGCTTCTGATGCTTAACAATTTGGCTCTGCTCTTATTAATCTTGTCCATCCCATCCCCTGTAGCATCTACAAAAATCTCCCTAAAGGATGGAGAGCATGGGTTGGATGCTGGAAAATCATTGCCATTTTGGCTCATCAGTTTCTCTTTGTCCAGAGAGAAGAAAAGCAAATGGAGATAACTAAGATTTGGGGAAAATGAGGACTAGTGTCTTGTTTTTTCATTCTTTGCCCCTTCTGGCTGTCCACAACCCAAATTCCATGGTTTTTGGTGAGATTCAAGTTATGCAAAGACAGACTTGATGCAGAGCAATGAGGTTCTTGTCCAGATCTTGGAGCAGCATCTTGTCTCTGTTTATCTGGTTTCTCCACTACTCAGTGGTCTCCCCTTGGACACTGAGCCATTGACTTGTGAGTGAAATTGAGTATAAACATCCAGGCAATTCCTTATCACTGAGTCATCCATCCATCAAATCCATGTTTCTCCAACGAGACTAGGATGTTTTGTGGATCATTGTCAAATGCTTTCCACAAGTCCAGACAGATAATGTCAGTTGCTCTTCCTGCATCCATCAGTGCTGTAACGGTGCCATAGAAGGTCACAGAAATTTGTCCAGCCAGATTTGCTCTTAGTGAAGTCCTGTTGGCAGTCACAAATCACCTCCTTATTTCCCATATGCCTTAGCAAAGTTTCCATGAAGATCTACTTCATGATCTGGCCAAACAAAATAATTAAAGGAGAAAGAAATTCATAGAAAAATATTTTCTTTTGTCTTTTTCATTCCATGCATTTAATTATATTTTTTTCCTAGTGAGCAAGAATATGGAGCAAAAAGTGTTCATGCACTTGCAGGATGATTCTAAGCTCCTGTTCAGGCCCTTGGTGTCCCTTTATATTGAGCCATAAGGGCTAAAGCCACCATCCCAGTGGCTGAGTGTTCTCTCATCCCAACGCTTGCATGCACTGGTGAGGGAAATAGAGTTGCACATCCCCTTTATATCCTGTTGGGTAATTGGGCATGGCTCTGCTGTCTGAGAAGTTTTGCAGTTCCCACTGATAAAACCATCAGTGTGAAGTGAAGGGTAAAAACTTATCACCAAAACCTGACTTGTGCAATATGTCCTGATGGAGAGCTACAGGAAGTCAAGGGCAATTTGGAAGAGACAAGGGACTAATTCTCATCCTGGTGTCACTGACGCCTAGTGTAACTCCACTGAACTCTCGCAAACCCATCTGACAAATGCAGGGTCAGACATAAAAAGCAGATACTTCTTGGATTCCCAATAGCTCTTCTCTCCCTAAATCCAAGAAGTCACAAACGCTGAGTATAAAACCAGGACTGTTTGCAGTGTTCCCCAAACCAGCAAACAACAAAAAGTAACAAAGGGGTCAGAAACTACTGTTCCCATTTACACCAAAGTTTCTTACTGAGTTTTAAAGTTATTTATCGAGAGGGTTTATACAGCCCTTTGCAGTATGCATGTGGGGAACCCTTCTGCAGGGAAAGCCAGTCTGAAGCAGGCAAAGCAAAAGCCTGGATGACCTTTACTTTCAACGGATTCACACATACACACTAAAAAAAGTAGTAACCTTGTCAGCAGTAGTCTCTTTATTATAGTAGGGGCGTGTGTATGCCGTTAAGGGTTTAATGGTCTCTGGGTGTAGGCTGGCTTGAGCTAGTTTTGCTCTTTGCTCAAATTGGCATATGGGATCTGGAGACCCAACCGCGATTGCATCTGTGGCGTCATTTGGGCTCAGCCTGGGAGAGTCCACACTGGAAAAGTGTAGCTGCTGCTAGTGCTGCACTTTAGTCAGTAATTATTCTAATTTTACAGAATAATTAATGGGTGGAGAAGTGAGGGAAAGGTCTCTGATGCAATTTTGTTGTCAAAGAAGCAGCTCTGGAGCATCCTGGGGCTCTGGAGCCACCGTCTCAGCTGCTACTTAGCCTCCCCGATATTTAAAGAGAGAAAGAGCCAACTCTCTCTTGTTTTTCTTTTTTTTCTTTTTTTTTTTTCCAGTCTCGAGGATTTATGGCCTCTATCGTAACCTATGTACTTGTTCCACTTTCCAATAAAATTCCTTTTCCCCTGACCCCAATTAGTGTTGACAGCCAAGTGGGCCTGGTGAGTTTTGCTATAAAGACTCTGTTTTTTCTTCACTTGGCTGATGCAAGAGACAGAGGAAAATTCCAAAATTTTCCTTCTGATGAAATATTGTTGCTAATACAGCTCCTCTGTCCTTTGGTAGAACAACAACTCTATTTGGGATAGGTGGACTTCAGCCATTGTTTTTTGCCTCTTTTCTTTGAAAGTTGTTCTATTTGTTGTTGATCCAGAATTAATATTAGCAAGAAACTTGGAAATTACTAGGATCTGTCCACCATGCCTTACAGATTCATGTCATATCTGATCTGCTCTGTGGGCTGCTGTGGAAAAGATAGATCCTGTCTTTTCCACTCCTGTGTCAGAGCTTGTAATCCTGTAACTGGTCACTGCTATTTGTTGGAAAACTGACCCACCAAAGGGGAAGAAGAATGTTTAGAGGGATTTTGTTGGATGAGTGAGCTGAATTGGTTCATCTATGTGCACCTGGTTATTGGGTGGGAATTGGGTTTGGAAGATGGAGCAAAGAATGGGATGGGAAGCAGTAATCAGGGGGACTGGGCATCCTATTCTGCCATGGACAAGGGAGAGAGGGGCAACTCCAGGGATGTTTTTGGTCTTAGGTAGGTTTTATCCCTTCTGGAGCAATTTCTTTCTCTTCACCACACCATAGAGATAGCTTGGTGTCTTTACACTTCTTGCTTATGTACCTCAAGCTTCATTGGGTAACTTTGAGTCTTCAGCCCCAACTCCAGCAGCATTTCAGATGACACTTTGCTGAGGGCATGTTCAGGGAGGCTGAGGGGTGCAGACTGAAGAATGGGGTAACTGTTTCCCATCTCCATCAAACAATAAACTTTAAAGCTTGTATAATTTTTTTTTAATTAGTCCTTGATTTTTGGCAGTAGGGAATTCCAGCTTGGTGTTTTCAGAGCAACTGGAGATAGCCTAGGTAGCATCCTTTTAGTTTCTGCATTCCCAAGGATGGGGACTGCTCCCCAAGCAATGGGCTTTCATCCGAGAAGGGATGTGTTAGCTCATCTCCCTAATGAGAAAAGTCTTTAAGGGAGAGAAGGAGCAAATCAAGTGTAGTGAGAAACATGAATTTCCAACAACACAAGGAGCCTCTTTCCACCATCAGCTGAGACCTGAGATTCCTCTGCAGTCTGATTTTAAAATCAGATTTTAATGTTGGGGGTTTTTGGCAGGGAAATCTGAGTGTGAGTTTCCTGTATGGGTCCTGCCACACAACATTGCAGTTGATCAGCATAGCGGGGAGAAGGTATAAGGGCATCTGCAGGCTTAGTGAGAGATGTGGGATCTGAGGAGAAGGCTAGCACCCTGCTAGGAACTTAGTCCAACTTTGGCTGCATTAAGCACCGCTGGATCTCATTGAGGTTATCTCAGAATATTTGCCATGCAGAAAGGATGAGCAAGTTATAAAGACCAGAGCCCTGCAGCCACTATGGGCACCTGCAGCATGGGGTAGATATTGTATCCCCAGCAGCTCCTATTGAAATCAGTGGGTATAACAAGTCCCCTAGACCTGTCAGATGACCAAAACTTATCACTGGGATCTCTGCACACCTGAACAGTAATAGAAATGAAGAGGTCATGACTGAACTAGCCCCAGGCTTTCTTCTAGTGACTTTCCCCTCACCATTCCAGGTGATGGTGATGGTGGTTTCTGATCCATGATGATTACCCCAGGTGAAGCAGCCCAGTTCTGAAAGAGCATAATTCCTCTTCCTTTTATGAGGGGATACCTTGGCTTCCTGCCTTTATCAACAAAGCAGCTGGTAGGCAGCAATCCAAAGGCAATTTGATGCGGTTTCAAATGCACACTGTACACAGATGAACTGTAAATGCCTGGGGCATGTTTCTTTACCCATTTCAAAGAGAGCTATCGATTGCTCCACACAATGATAAAGCATGCCTGTACCTGACTAAGTTCTTTGTTGATTATCTGGCAATGCAGGAGTCTCTTTCTTGGACTGGAAGATGACCAATAACTTTATTTCTCCTATATTTCATCAGAGCTATTAACCAAGTGGCGTGTTAGTCTATGAATGCTTCATGCTGACCATAAGGGAGTTTTTAACTGGTAGTAATGGATTGTATCCTATCTGCAAAGCAATGTCAGAGCCAGTAAGGAGAATTTGTAGAGGTGCTGTGAGGAGGGAAAAGACAATATATGCTGTGCAAATACCTCAGCTGAGGTTTGTGTACTGCATTTCAGTTGTGTAATGTTTTGTATTTGCTGCTGGCTGGAGTGATGGATATTGCAGTGGGAGTCACCGTATCTGCCCACTTCCAGCAATCATTTTTGAGGCTGATCAGGAAGGGAATTCCAATGTCAAAAGGGGTTTGAGCAGCCACATGTCAAAGCCCAGCACTGATTTTAATTCTCCTCTTTGTTCATAGGATCATAGAATAGTTTAGTTTGGAAGAGACTCTTTAAATACCATCTAATCCAACTCCATTACAATATGCAAGGAACGTGTTCAACCAGATCACGTTGCTCAGAGCCCCATCCAAACTGGCTTTGAATGCTCATCCAGGGATGGGGCATCTACCACCTCTCTGGGCAACCTGTGTGGTGTTTTACCACCCTCATCATAGAACTTTTCTTCATTGTATCTAGTCTGAGTCACCCTTGTTTTAGTTTAAAACCACTGCCCCTTGTTCTATCCCTACAGGCTCTATTAGAAAGTTTGTTCCCAGTTAAACTAGGAGATTGTCCTCTTACTTTTCTTCAGATGCCCCAGCAGGAGCCCAGGAAAGTCTTAGCAGTGCTCAGAAATTTCACACTGGTCTGTTGTTGGACTTGCTGCTGTGTGATCCACCTCCCATCAGAGCTAAAACAATGCCATGAGAAACTGAGCTGAACTTTTGAAGAAGATGAGAGGTGCTTTCCATGTTGAGACATCAAGCAGGACTAGCCACTGCTTGAAATTTGGAAGAAATACCAGCAGCCTGAGCTGACACTAGTGTTGGTACTTCCCTGTACACAAGACATTTAACATTTGCATTTTTGCAGTTTTAGTTTACAAGGAGCTCCCCATTGCTGTCACTTCCCCAGTAATAAAACATTGCAGTGCACTCAAAATGCAGATTCATGAAAAAAGAAAAAGTCGTGGTTATTTTAGGAGGGACTGTGGGAGGGAGCCAGCTAAGTCTGTCTGCACAGAACAAGAGGGGATCGGCCTTGATGTCATTAGGAAAGGGATATCTGGAAACATGACTGCAGAAAAGAGCTCTACCCCCTGTGTCCTCTCTGCACACATATGTGTTTTCTCAAGAAACACTTGAGATGGGCTGAGACTAGGGCTCATCTTACCAATTTTCTGTTGTTCCTACAGAATAATGGACCCCAGAGGATTGTGTGTTGGCCTTTAGCAATGGTTTGGCTGCAAGCAATTTGGCCAGAGTCCCAATCTCTGCTCTCTATTTGCAGCAGGTCTGGGAGGCACTGCCAGACAACTCATATCAGTGATCAGGACAATATTCCTGCAACAATTTCCCCCCTTTGCACTTCTTTTGCATATTGGCAAGTAGTCCCCAGTCAGACTCCTGGGAATGAAAGCCAAGAAGATGACTGTGGAGAGGGAGAGAAACTGATGCCAAGGGGTGGGTAAAGGAAGATGAAGTGTGAATTTCTAGGAAATAGTCTTGGGAAGGTGCAAGGGCTGTGGGGAAGGTGCCTCACACAGATCAAAGAGTGTGTGGAAAAGATGATACTGCAAGGAAGTTAATGAAGGGCTTTTAAAGAGTGGTAGGAAAGGTGAGAATAGAGACTGGGGAGGATGATTTGGGGATGGGAACATGCATTAAAGGAGATTTTTTTACTTTTTTCTTGTTAAATGAGTGCTTGCTGCATGAGTGTCTCTTTATGGCCAGCGGCATAGCCAAGGACCGGTGCTGATGGATCTGCTCACCTAGTTTGGTGGGATTTGTTTCTGGCCTACTGAAGACCCTGTTTGGAAGTCATGAGGAGTCATCACCCATGACTGCAATGGCAACCAATGAGGACAGTCCTTGCTGCTCCTGCTGACCTGCAGCATGCTGGCATGCTTCAAATTACCCTCTCCAGAGATGCACAGCTAAAGCTTTTCTGGCTGTCTCTTGAAATCACCAGCTGCTGTTGCCCACAGTTGTGTGGAGGAACTGTTAGGATGTGATCTGAAGAGGTTCAGCAGCATCAGGGAGGTGCAGATCAGCTCTCTGCCTTTATTGTCTGTGATGATGGAAGGACAGAAATTTCTTAGATGGAGAAATCAGAGGGGTGTAGAGAGCTCCTAGCTTGCTGGCATTGTTAATCAGAGACAGTACTTAATGTAATTAGCAAAGGCTCCCCAGAGGCTCTATATGAAGCAAATTGTCTCTCTCCACTGTGCAGCAGGCTGGGTCCACCACAGGAAAGTCTGGGTTAGACTGAGCAACCCTTGGTTCCTCTGCTCTAGTAGGTGAGGAGCCAAGCAGCTGCTTTCTGTCCTGCTGCCATGAGCCCAAGGAGGGTTGGTTTTCTCCACCTGATATACAGCCATGATCTTACTTACCTAAAAATTGTAAAATTTGCATCAGAAGTCTAAGCAAGGGAGATCTTGTGTCCATTTGAGCAGTAACCAGCTGCCCCTTTTGACTGTGTATCCTGGATGTTGTTTTGATGATGCCATTATCTCTGTTACCTATAGGAAATTTGAATGGAACTTTCCTTTTTCCTCTCCTGATAAGGCTTTTGGACACCTAATGCTCCCACAGTCTAAATGATTTCTCCAACCTGTCAATTCAGTGTTTTGAAGCTGGTGCTCCCAAATCTTATAGGGATGCTCTGACATGAAGACCTCTGTGTGCTGAAGCTTGCCAGGTTATAAAATGACTCAGTGTTTGAACTGTTATTTAGCTTCTTCCACAGTCCAGTCAAAAAGATGCATGTTGGATAGATTGTGCTTTAAGGCAACCTGCTGTTCTTGCACCTCATTTCCACTTGTGTCTTAACTTGGTTATATCTGTAAAGACTGTTGACCCAGTTTGGTTTTTCCCTGAAGTTCCCACTGGTATTCATAACATGAGAGACAAAGTGTTTGGGATATCCATGCTATTTAAGGGTATCCTTAATCTATCCCTTTGGAAAGAGAGAGGAGAAGACAGTTATACATTTTCCATAAAGCAGTTTCTACAGCAATTACATCTGTTTTCTCATTGCCTTGTTTTCCAGGTACAATGCAGTTCCTGGCCTGGTTCAATTTGCTGCTTCTCCTTCCTTGTTTTGGTACCACCAAAACCTGCTTCCCAGGCTGCCACTGTGAAGTGGAAACCTTTGGTCTCTTTGACAGCTTTAGCTTGACCAAGGTGGACTGCAGTGGAATAGGCTCACATATTGTTCCTGTCCCAATACCTCTGGATACCTCCTATTTGGATCTATCATCAAACAAACTGGAAACAATAAATGAGTCAATGCTTACAGGCCCTGGATACACCACCCTGGTGAGTCTCGATCTGAGCTACAACAAAATTGCCAAAATTTCCTCCACAACCTTCTCGAGGCTTCGGTACCTGGAGTCCTTAGATCTGAGTCATAACTCTCTGGAAGTCCTTCCAGAAGACTGTTTCTCCAGTTCTCCTCTAAGTGACATAGATTTGAGCAATAACAAGCTTTTGGATATAGCTATGGACATTTTTGCATCAAAAGGTCAAGGAAAATCCCTGAATGTGGATCTATCCAATAATATGCTCAGCATAATTACAAGGCACCGTGAAAAGAGAGTCCCCAACATCCAGAACTTAAATCTTTCTGGAAACAGGCTAACATTTGTGCCAAACCTTCAAGGCATTCCTCTTAGATATTTAAATCTTGATGGAAACCCTCTGGTTAAAGTTGAGAAAGGTGACTTCACAGGGCTGAAAGATTTGATTCATTTATCCCTCAGTGGCCTGCGTGGCTTTGGAGAGTTATCTCCTCATAGCTTCAAGGAACTCTCAGCCCTCCAAGTTCTGGATTTATCCAACAATCCCAAGTTGAGTTCACTGTCTGCTGAAGTTATCTTTGGTCTGAACTCCCTACAAGAGCTCAACCTCTCTGGGACAAGTGTGTCATCTTTGCCAAAGACTGTGCTGAAATATCTGCCTTCCATCAAAAGCATCACCTTGGGGAAGAACATACAATGTCTCAAGACCATTAAAGAAGGACAGTACCACCGACAAATTGGGCTGACCAAAAAAGAGGTCCTCAGTTGCCATGATAGCCATGGGTCCGTAGCAGCTGCACCTTATGTTTCGTGATGAAAGCTGGGGAGAAGAACGGGGTGGGGCAGGGAGGGTGGGGTGCCGTGGGGTTTGTACAGGTGTCGGACTGAGATGGCTTGCAGTGTGCCTTTTGTAAAACTGTCAATAATTTATATATTTCTATATGCTAATAGTTGATTGTGGATTTTATAAACTCTCAAATCTTGGCCCGTGTTATCTACAGGCTCCAAACTTTAGCCAGTGCATTGAGGTCCTGCACTCATCCCATTGGCTCAAGAGCACTGATGCTGGACAATGGGGGCCAAGCTGCTCTGCAGGTGCCAGGGCAGAACAATCAGTCTAGAGCAGACCTTCATGCCTCAGACATGTTTGTAGGAGCAAAGCTACATCTCTCCAAAGCACACACCAAAATGTACCAACTCTGTAGCTGCTTGCTTACAAACCCATGCATCATCCTTTTAATTATTACTCCCCAAAATGTGCCTTTTGGATGTTGCCCTCATTAGCAGCACCGTGTCCTCTGTTATGCACTTTCAGTCTTGAAGAAACATTTCCAGACAAACCTGAATACAGGGTGCTCCTAATGTGCTGGTTTTTACATGTTGTTTGCATAGGTGTGCAACAAACACTAAGTTGACAGCTTTTCCCACAAATTTCCCCTATCTGATCCTTTTCATGTCTAATTAATTTAGGTCCAGATTTGACAACTTCCTGTCTTTCTAACCTCAGCAGGCCATTGCTCAGAAATTATGTGCAGCAGAGGAAGGGAAGCAGGGGGGTCTGCCAACAGCCACATCTCATTCAGGAACCAGCCTTCAATGAAGGAGGTTGCAAGGGGAAGTGATCATGTAGCCTAGCTTAGGAAAAAAAAAATCCCTCCTACCTTTCTGGGAAAGCTTGGAAGGAAACTTTTGTGGGGATTCTTGTCTTGACAACCTTATCAAACCAAGATGCAGACCTACAGGATGTGAGAGTAAGTTGTTTCCGTACTGACATTCCTCGTCTGAACACAACATCTGCAACTCATCTGGGCATATGTGAGGCAACTTCCAGTGCCAAAACGCTCTTGAGAATGTGCCAGGGGAAGAATTAGCACTCATGTCCATGACCGTGGAGCACTGCTTATCAGAGAAAAGATCTTGGGTTTTTTTCCAGAGTTGTGGCTTTTTTTTCTCTCACAGAGCTACTTGGCTGCCAACCGAAATCTGATAAAAAGCCTGGTCCTCAAAGATTTGCTCATTTTTAACTCCATTGTTGAAATGCTGGCAAAGAAAAGGGGTGCCCTTCTGGACCCTCTTCTTCAGGATAGGAGAAAGTGGAAGAAGGCAACACAGCATGACTCAGTCCTGTGTGTGAAGCCACCAGCTTGTATACAGGAGCAATGGAGGTGTCAGCTGAAGTCTGATCCACATCTTGCATGCTCTGTCCTGGGGGATGGGAAGGGATGTTGTAGATGAAGGTCCTTCCTGAGCTGACCTGCAGTTTGATCTCTAAACCCAGCCTTTCATCAGGGCCACCTTCAGAGTTTGAAACGGATATAGGAGATCCATGTAAAAGTGATTCAGATATAAACCCATCTCACAACTGTCCTGTTGGAAGAAGCCCAGGTTTCATCCTTACATGCTTAGCGCTCTTTGCAAATGGAAACCCTGTTGCCCAAAGCAGCTGACTTCAGGGATGGTTGAAACCATCAATTCCATAAAAGTCAGAATCAACACCTCACTTTGGATACTGAAATCCCTCTCCCACGTTTCCATCTATCTCCATTTCAGTTATTCACTTGGAGACCTGAGGATGGGTTTTTTACCAGTTCCTTCAGTGTTGGGACTTTTGCTCCTCTGCTGAGCCTTTGTAATGCTCAACCAGCATCCACAGTCACAGGAAACATGTTGATTTTCTTAAAAAGGCAATGGGACTGCCTATCAGCAGAAATCTGGAGGGGAACAGCAACCAACTGCACTGCAAGATGGGGGCAGTTTGTGAGGAAAGAATTGGGGTCTGTAGTGAATCTTGCCTTTTTAAGAGAATTCTTTTCTGCTGGCAGAAAATGTATTTTTTTAAAAAAAGAATTGTTTAGTTTTATAAGTCTTACATAGATGAAATGTTAGGGGTATCACCTAATGTCAAATTTACTGTCTTTGCAGCACTGTGGTAAATTTAAAACCCAAAGTGACAATCCAGTTGAAGACTGCAAGATTTCCTTGTATAATCTCGTGGCAGCTCCTAGCTAAACTAGACTTAGCAAAAGCTGGCAAATACTGTCACTGTGTTAGCTCATTTTTTTAAAGAACGTCTGCAGCATTGTAAGGCTTTGTGATTACTCACAATATAATAAAGTGATTTGGAGGAGAATAAACCCAGATCCCCCAGATTTATTGCTTTAGTGCTGGGAGGGTGACAGCTGTCACTGGGTCTGAAATGCAGCACAGCTTCTCTCCCTGCTGTGCTCATCCCCACCACCCTCAGGGGTGTTGCATCTCCAAACAGGGTCCAGGATTTGTCCCACTGTGTTTGGCTCACTGTACTCTTCACTAGCAAAAGTCTTGAGAGCTTCACTGGTTGACTTGAATGAAATTAGGAACACATGGCAGTGAAGCAGCACAAGAGTAGGTGATGCAAATTCCCCTGCTCCAGGATTTGCTCCAAAGCCTGTAAGAGATAGTGAAGATCTCTTAATGGATTTGTTCAGTCTGGGACATGGTCTTCTAGCATTGAAAGTCTGGATTTGCAGCATGGGACATGTGGGAAGAGGCCACACATAAGGCCATGGAAGTGTTAAAAATCATGTAGATGCGGTGCTTAGGGACACGACGGACTTGGCAGTGGTGGGTTAATGGTTGGACTCTATGATCTTAAAGGTCTTTTCCAAATTTAAGAATTCTGTGATTCTGTGGGTGTGTGAGGGAGCAGAGGGGTGCAGAAGCAATATTGTGGCACAGAAAGCTGCATACTGCCAGACTGCAGAGCTTTCAGCACCATTCTCTGAGTGGGGGCTGCTTCATGGAGGGCTAAGAGCATGCAGAACTGCTGCACCTAAAGAATAAATAGAAACCTCTCCAGAGGCGTCTTCCTTCTCTTAAATAGCAAATTTAACTTTAAGCAGTTCTTGCTGCTGTGTATAAAAGTAGTGCAAGCAAAGACCCACTGAGGAAACTGCCTCTGGGAAGCTGGAGTGTTCTCCCCAAGCCTGAAGGAGCAACTGCATCTTCCATCCAGGCAGGCAATGCTGCAGTCTGCCTGGAAGAGCCTGTTGGTTCTTCATCTCTTTCCCCAAACTACCCTGTCCTCCCGGATGGCATACAAGGTACAGTCAGACTATAACTTGGGAGGTCATCAGAAGAGGCCAGATCTTGCTCACAGAATGATTATGGACTGTAGGGGAAATAGGGGAAAAGTCACCACCAGCCACTAAAGATAACTGTTTCTCTGTTGTCCATTATAAGGCTGTGGCCATTAGGCTACACCACCACACTCCTTTTGGCTAGAATCCCTTCTGCCCTGGGGTGTGGGCTGTAAGAGCAGTGGAGAATGTCTTCCTCTCCTGGGGATCGACACTGTCCTGGGACCCATGGGTCTGAAGCTGTATTCTCCCACTTCCTTATGAATGCCTACATATATATGATGTTCCTGGTCCCTACCAGTACTCCTTTGCCCCCTTACCTTAATATCTTATTTTACTGGTGATTTTTATTTGTTATTTAATTAATTACTTGATTTAATTTTTAATTTTTGTTAATTAAAATATTATTTAAATTGTTATTTCTTATTTAAATACCCTTTACAAAGTCCTCTGAATGGGAAGAAGCATGCTAGTCTTCATCAGCAGTATGAGCCCCCACACTGCCCATTTATGTCCCCTCTTCATCAATGGGGTGTGAACACCTGAAACAGCACTACTACCCCTATAGAGGAGGAAAGACACAGGGTAGCTTCACAGTTGGATAAGTTGAGGAGACTCTCATACCAGCTTCCTGAAGTTGCTATCAGCTTGATAACACGGTGTGATAGCCACCTGATGTCAGACATCAACCAGCCACCCATGCCAGGACAGTCACCCATACCAGGAAAGCCAGCCAGGTTGGTAAGCTCCAAGCTTTGGCTGTCTCCAGAAGCAGCTCAGCTCTGTGTCTGGATACGTTTGTCCTGGCAAGCAAGATGGGCATTTTAATTAGAGGCTGAACATTTTTAGAAACAGGAAAACCTCAGCAGAGACTGGGCAATAAGGATAGGCTGGGTTAGGGAAGGGGAAGAGGTGGCTGAGCTGGCATTTGCTTGCAGTATTCAGTCTCCTGGAGAGTTATCAGCATCTCACCCCCCTTCCCAGCGTGTTGGGAAAGACACTGAGGGTCACTCCCCTCCATCTGCCCTGTGCCTAGGAGAGCATAGGATAGAAATTCTTTTTATTAGAAAACATGCACATCTTAGAACCCAAAAACTCTCATTTTCTTCTCATCAGTCTGCTAGAGCTGTTTCTCCTGGCTGTCAGCTGTCAACCCACAGAAGTCCCTTGCTGACTGATTATGTGACTGACTTCATAACAGCAGTAGGTGCCATCCCTTTTAAAAATAGCTGCTCCTCTGAACATTTTCCATTTTGCAGAAGGTTTTTATTTCCAGCACGTTTGTTTCACACAACCCTGGCTTGTTCAGGCGGGAAAGCATGGAAGCACTCTTTCCATGCCAGAAAATAATGCTCTGTGGCTGGCCATAATCCTTCTGCCTGCCCTGGGGTCGGCCTCCTGGGAAAGTATGGGGCAGTGATATCCTCTTCCCCATGCATGTTTGTAGAGTATTATTCCTGCTCCATCACCCCAAGATTTCATCTTCCTTCCCTTTATGAGCGGACAAGCAGACCTGGGAACCTGATTAAAAGGTGGAAAATTGGAGCTGAAACTAGGCCATCAGATAAATCCTTTCCTGTAATAAGCAGGGAGTTGGAGTACCAACCCTTAATCACAGCCTTTGTCTCCTAGCATTTGTATGCCTGTGTGCACCCATCCTCAGCGCCAAAACAAACCCTCCCCTCTCCTGCCCCATCCCCACCCCTGCACTGCCTTTCATTAATGGGATTAAAATAAAAGTGGTTCATGTTGCCACAGAGGAACACCCTGGAGAAAGGAGCACTATGCCAGGCACTTGCATCCTCAAAAAGCCCTGCCAGCTGCACAGGCGTTTGAGCAGGGGAATGTGCTGCCACCCTGCCCAGCTCCATTCACTCCAGTGGTCCAGCCTTCCCCCTGGATGCACCGCAGAGGAATGAATCAGCCTGAAAAAAAAACGCTAAAGTTTTGCCCCTGGAAACCTTACCACCACTGTGGTGATGTCCTTTAACCCCTGCTGCTGCCCATCTAGACCTCTGCTCCACATGCTTCCCTCCCTCCTCTTCCTCGTCAGCGGTAGATGTGTCACAGTACTTGCTGATAATTGACTGGGGCCGTGCTGGGAATTTGAACCTACATTTCAAAGAGATTGTTAACCTCCTTTTCCATCTCTTTGAACTGCTTCGCTTTATTGTAGGTTAAAGGAAACACATGGCTTCTTCTTCCCAGAGCCCCTTTTGATGGGAGCCTGGCACATTAGAGCTGGTGGATCTCTACCAGCAATGATGTTGGTAACGTGGTGTTGCTAAGTGGCATGTGATGATGCACTTTGGTGCAATCAAGCTGCTCTGGGAATTCAGCCGGGGTTAAAGATAAAGAAAGGGTCCAGAGATGGTTAAGGGACTGGCAGAAGCACTTGACATCACATGAGAGTCTCTTAGCCAATGGAGAACCAAGGAAAGGCCACAGGTTATGGGTTGCTCATTGAGAAAATAGGTTCAAGACCCTCTACCAGCTGGACTTTCTGGATGGGTTTGGACACACAAATGACAGCTTTCTCAGGTGTGTCTCCATGGGTGGTTTAAGTCCCTCTGTGACTGCAGGGCAGTAGAGGGAGGTTGTCCTGACCTTCTTTTCCATTACACCAAAGCCAGCATTTGTCCAGCCCTTCAATGTCTCAAAAAAAGATCAAAGACCACCAGTTTTCACACAGATCAGTGAGCTGAACCAACCCATCGGATGGCCATGCCACTGTTAGAAAAAATGCACAGCTAGAAGAGGACAGTGACCTGCACAATGAGCAATCTAAATCCCTCTTCTCAATATTAGCTGGACTCTGTGAGTGATGTCTGCATCCATCTTAGGTTCAAAACAGATATACTGATGCCTCCCAAGTACCTCTGACTGTCTTGCCTGCTTATAACCTAAAACTTGGCCCTGCTTGGTCAGTTATGAAGATAAATGTGTGTAGGACTGTGAAGTGTTGGACTATTAGATTAGACAATACCCTGAAAGACAAACTCTGCATCACCATGCCTGTCACCTGCATTGGTAGGTCTCCATCAACAGCTGAGATCATCCTTAGGCCTATAGTTCTAAATTCCTTGCATTGTAGGTTATGGCTTCTCAGCTCACATTACCTGTTGTTGTTTATCCCATGGTACGTGCTCTGCAAAGCATCTCAGAGAAGCTGGACTATGTTCAGTAAGTCTTTGAGAGGAGCTATCTCACCATTTTTTTCTCACCAGCTGGGACAGAACCAGGTGTGGTGGGGAGGAAGAAAGGGGTGGAGCAGAGCTCTGGCATGATCCCAAAACTGAATTTGGGATCCTTCATGGGGCACACACCACTTTGGCTCTGATGAAAGCTACAAGACCTGAAGCTCTTTCCAGCCACTGCTCTTTTTCACCTCATTTGGGCTTCATTTCAATTGCTCTTGAATTTGAAAGGCAAGTCTTCCATGTCTTTATGGCTCTACTATTACCCCTCATTCAACCACACCAGGCTGTTCAGTTCCCTTCTATCAGTGATTGTCCATATAGTAACTATTACAGCTCAGAAATTCCCTAGATTTCAACTCAGACCTGCTTACTAACCAAACCTAAGCTCTTGGTTTCAGCTGTTGTGAGGGAGAGCATGTCAGCAACAAACTTCAGCTAAATATTAATGCTAATATATCCTATCTGATGGTTGCAATGAAATAAGTGCAAGTGCATATAATTACTACTAAATGGTAGTGGTCAGCCAGCATTCATCAAACCTCATTGCATTGATCAAACATCTGAAAACTCACATTAAAGCATAAATCAACCAAGGCTGCTCTATAATCTTTGGGATATACCTGAAGAATAATATTCTATAGGCTTTTTTTTGCTTTCACAGATGTTATTTTTTCTATTTCTTTAGTGATTACAAAACCTGAAATAATGGATAGATTTTTCTTCTAAAAACCTGGAAATCTCTGCAGGTAATTCTCAGACTCGTTAATCTGCTGTCTCTGTCAAAGGTAAGAAACTCCTGAAGAGTGTGAGCTTTTCCTGTGAGATATATCAAGAGAGACAGCTTCCTAATTGGTCCTTACCTGACACCTTGCTGTTTCCTTTGAGGGAATAAAAGGAGCAAGGTTTTCTCATATTTTTCTCTGGAACCTAATCACTAGTGTAAAAATTCATCATTTTCCCCAGAAGTATTCATTCACAGAAATTTTTTCATTTAAATATTTTATGAAGTGATTTTTTACCTTCAAAAAACTCCCTACCCAAGAGCTGCCTGTTTGTCATAGTGCCATCAGGGACCTCCATCCCAGAGACTGCAGAGGTGAAAATCCCCTTAAATAAACAGGAAAGGAGGAGGGCATGGAACATATACCTATGATATCCCATGGGAAATGCCTAGATACTCCATGGTGGAAATCACATCACAATGCTATTTTTACCACTGTCTGTTGAATGACCAGTGGCAACATCCTCAACCTCCCAAGGTAAACACTCCTTCAAGTCTAAATTGGAGAGGGTCCTGCCCCAGGGATCTTGGAATCATAGACAATCTCCAAAGAGGATATTGTCACAGAAATATGAGAAGATTAAGACTGTATTTCAGTCAGTTTTCTCCAAAAGTCATCACAAAATCAAAGCTATAAGGTATGGATTTTTCCAGTATCCCAAAGAAGAGTGGTAGCCCCACACCTGGTGGGACCACATACTAGTGTCACCAAGGGGATATCAAAGTTATGGTAACATCCCCATCAGCATGATGGAAATGATGTGACAATTCCTTTTTTTTCTTTCTTCAAGACACAGCAGAGAACAAGGTCCCCGTGACAATCTTTGTGTGAGGATATGTCTCCATTTCAGTGCCACAGATCCCTGCATTACCTGCTGCAGAAGAGAAACTAGTTGCCCCATCTGAAGCAGCAGTTTCACATGGCAGAGTAGAGCTATGCAGTTTCCAGCAGATCTCCGGAGCCAGTCAAGCACCATTAGCCTAGTTTTTCATCCAAGCAAGGAAGTTCTGGCTCCTGGTTTATTAGTTTTGGCACCAAGTTCCATTGATGCCCAGCCAAGGCATTCTGGCTGCAGTTGGACCTGCCTGGCTTCTGTCCCACCAGCTTGAGTCTCTCCTCATCACACCTCCCTACCCTCTTGGCTCAGCACTGGCAGTGCAAGATCTTGTGCCTGACCAACTGAGCAATGGGTATGGCTACCAACTTGGGATTGAAAGGCTGTTCAGACTTCAAACCTCTAATAAATCCAAAGATCCCTGAGGTTCCAACACTTCCTGGCAAAGTACTTGGTTGTCCAAGAACAGAGGTTTCCCTTCCATCTTACATGGCGCTGGGCATCTGGGCATATGCAGGGATGAGCAATTTGTTGTATTTGCTGTTATTGCTTCTTTCCTTCAAACTCCCAAGATATGTTTGAAAAACATAAACAAAAGCTGAATGGCTCTTCCCAGGGATTGTACTAATCTTATAAGCAGTTGGAAAAGAAGACAAAATCCTGAAGCTGACAAGCTCTGGGGATCCACTACATAGTAGATCTTCCCTAACAGCTGTGAAACTCTACGCTCAATTTCTAATCATAGAATGATAGAATGGTTTGATTTGGAAGGGACTTTAGGGATCATCTAGTTCCAACCCCCCTACCATGGGCAGGGATATCTTCCACTAGACCAGGATGCTCAGGGCCCTGTCCAACACAGCCTTGAACACTTCTAGGAACATGGCATTCACAGCTTCTCTGGGCAACCTGTGCCAGTGCCTCAACCACTCTTATAATAAAAAAGTTACCTTATGTCTAATCTAAAACTACTCCCCAGCCTCTAACCAGAATCTACCACAGCTTCAGCCTGGGCAGGTGACTTCTCATCCTGACCCACACAGATGTGGTGACAAGGTCACAAAATTAAAGGCTGCTAGGCAGTGATGCTGCCTATCAGCATGTTTGAACTACTGAGCCGCTGCTGAAGGCTGGTTCCCTTATTAACCACCTCTCAGCCCCAGGTGCAGCCTGGGATGAAACAGATAGTGTTTTTTATCAGTTTTACAGAAATTAGCTGGAGGATCTGCTCTTCTCCCAGGCACCTGCTATGTGCTGTAGGTTAAACAGGGAGGAGACAGCATGAACAGAATACAATGGGGATGCTCTGTTGGGAAGAGATAAGAACAGAAATTACTCAATGCTGGTGACTTTGGTCACAAATTGCCCCATGACTAGGTAAATAGTGCTGACAAGAGACAGAGTTTCTGCTAACACCAGTCAGGATCTCCATTTCCTGGGACAGGCAGAAGTGAGGTTCAGAAGGGAATTGACATCTAGTTAGGGTGGCAGCCTGTGGAACGATCACCTTTACAGTCACTGAAGCAAAATGGTGCTACCAACACACCAAACTGCTGAGGGAGATGTCAGGGTTGCATGGGTTATCACTGCCTGTTCAGAAGTTGCATGCATTCAAGGGTGAAGAGAAATTATTAGATAGCATTTCTTTCCATAAATAATACTACTTCTGTTCTTGGAATGACTTTGTTAGGAAACCATGATGCTAAACCTCCTCATGGTGGTGGGTACCCCTCTGCTGTCAGGAGAGTGCAATGTTAGCATCATCAGGGATGCAAGTCTCTGTAAAATACAAAGTATGGCAAAGCTCTGGGCATTCCCAAAGCAAAAGCTTGGAGATCTGGTATGGGTGTTTGAATTTCACTTGGTCAGGCCATGCCTGTACATTTCTTGTGATATGCCTGCTGCCACAAGTCAGCCAGATCCCCAGAGAAGTAGCATAGCCACCAAATTCACCCATGCAAAGATATGGCACTTCAGATATCCATCAGGGCTAAAGGCAATGGCATTGGGAAATGAAGGAAATCACCCATATTCTTCCTGTCCCGATGACAGACAAAAGCCCTTTCCTCCTGTTGTATCTTGTCCAGGAGGACTGATTTTGCTGGAAACAGAGAATGAATTGCAGTTAAGATTCAGCTCTTGCCTTTGGTTAACCACTTTCTGGCAGAAAAGTTTAGATGGGCGTGGGCGTAAATTGCTTTAAAACCAAATTAGATGTTCAGCTTACTTGGTAGATCCTTGATGAGACAAGACAGTCTGTCTCAGGCTCTGAAAGTCCGAGGTCTGAGGTTCAGAGGCACTTTTTAAAAATTTCTTACATACAAAAAGTATAAGGTCAGGACTGGGCTTGTCACTGGATGTGCTCAGCAGGATCACAGCCAGTGACTCAAAATCCCTGACAGACCTCTCTAGTCCCTGTTTGAAAGAAGACAGCATGACAAGGTGGATGGAGCAGAGAGCTAACCATATGCAGCAAGGGAAAATTGTCTGCTGTAATGACATCTGTCAGATCAATAGGCATGGACAACTGCCAGGAGCCATCAAGAAATGACCCAAAGAGCTATCAATGTTAAATCGAACAAGTCCTGGGGAACCTAAGGGGAAAGGAATGCGCTGGCAGCTTGGGTCATGGCAACCTGGGTAAAGGAGAAGGGGACAACTGAAAAGGTGAGCACTATCAGTCCTTAGCACTTAATTTTGGATTTTGTCAATGAGCTTGCAATCTGGACATTTGTATATAAACAGTCAGATGGCAGCTCAGAAAACTTTCGTCAGCATTCATGACACTTCAACCTCTGAGCCTCTGCTGATAAAGGCAGCTTGGCAGTGTCATACCTCACTGTTCCTTCAAGGTATTCTTCTTTTTCTCTTCTAAACTGCTTTAAATGAGATTAACAAAACATGCATTAAATGGTGTCAGAACTGGCGCCTTGACAGATCTTAAAACGTCTTTAAAGGGAAGTGGCTGTAAATCTTTTCTTAACAGAGAAGGCTGAATGTGGACAGCCATGGAAAAGCAGATGGAAGCAAGTACAGGTATGGAGGATTAAAGGGTTCAAACCCCTGGGGCAGACACGGGAAAAGGGACTGAGGAGAATGCACTGGAAGGAGGTGCCAGTGGACTTTGAGGGGACTGAGAAGTGGATGGGGTTTGCACGAGCAGTTCAGAGGTCTGTGGGATGGGAAATGTACTGAGCTAATACATAGGTGCATACACGGAGGGAGAGCGAGTCAAAGGGGTGTCAACCTGGAAGACAAAAAGCTATTTCACCCCTAAAGGATGAGAGGCTGCCTTAACTGCAGTGAGTTAGAGATAGGTGAGTACCAGCCAAGCTGATGTGCCAGAAGAGGCTGACAAAGATCCTTGGCATCTGAAACAAAGAAAAGTCTCACAGAAAGGAACACTTCTCACCTTAATAGACAGCAGACAAAGGCTGATGGGAGATAATGGGTCAATTCTGCTGGCCACACACCAGAGGCTGGGGAAATCACAGAGAGACAGAGATCAGCTGCACACCGGTCAACATAAAGGTTTAGGAACATATTCATCAAAGAAAAGGCTGAAACAGGTTGCTACATATAGGTGTTTACTTAGGGAACAGTTGTCTGATAGTAAAGCAGAGAAGGGGAGGTTCTTCAGCTGCGCTGATAAGGCAAAGAAGACATGCTAGGTGGAAGACAGAACTAGATTAATTCAGCCTTTGAAGTGGACACCAACTCATTGCTATGAAGGTAATTAAATATTGGAAAAGCTTATCAGGGAGGCTGCCAAGTCACCAGGGCTTCCTATGTTGAAATAAAGATTAGCTATCTATGAAAGGAGATGCTCTAATCCAATTTCTGGGAAAAGTCTATTTTCTGTATACAGAAGGTCAGATGATATGATCCTTGTGGTGCCTTTTGACAGTGCAGTCTGTGAATTCAGGAAGCATAAACTCCCCTGTGTAAGGATTCTTCTTCATCTGGTACATGACGTGTCAGGCAAATCAGGGGGAAATACATAACACAGGCTGAGATCCCAGCTGAAGAGCATAGAGCCAGTGCTGGGAAGAGAGCTCAGAAATTCCTGGCTCTTATCCCATTAGCCTACTGGATGATAGATAAGCCTCCACATTTCTGAAAACCTCGTATGAATCACAGAACTACTTAGAGGGGTTCGGTTTTGCCTGGTATTTATATTGCCACAGGAATAAAGAGATGCAGTCTGACTGCTGAACTAATGAGGGGGGAAAGAGTCTTCCACTTCAACAAAATTTAAAGTCTTGCTGAGGATAAGAGTAAGAAAGGACTCACTGCTAGTTGGCAGGGACAGCCTCCAAACTCAGTCCTCCAACAGCTCAATGAGATTATGCACCCCATTCCTCCATGACAGAAACAGGAGAAAGAAAATCAAGAAAAGCTTGGATGACCAGATGAATAAAGTGGTTGTGACAGAGAAAGGGGTGCAAGCCCCAATGGGATGTGCACAAAGATGTGAACAATGCCAGGATCTATCAAATACGACAAACTTCTGGCTGGTGTCATCTCCAGGGAAAAGAATGGCCAAGAACCACCAAGAATAAGGGTTGTGAGTCATCCAGCCACATGAAGCAGTGCCCAAATATGCCAGATGGAGCAACTCTTGAAAGTGCCTGTTTCTTCCTGCTGACTCTCTCCTGTATCATGCTGCACAGATCCTTCTCCCATGGGAGGAACCAACTGCAAGGTGACCCTGCTGCTGATGGGGCTTGATCCAGCTCTGCAGTGACAAGGCAAAAGGGATCCTACAATTGCCAAGGGATGACTTTGCCAAATGGCCAGGGGTGCACCCAGTGTGAGGGACTGGCAAATAAAAACATATATTGGCCAATCAATAGTGCTCCTCAGTGTCCCAGGAAATGGCCAAGAAAATGGTGAGGACAGGTATTGTTTCCCAGAGTGATTTCCTCAACTCCAGACACATTAGTGGATCCTCAAGAAGCTCCTAAGCTGGAGGTGGTTTCTAGCAGGCCCCAATGTGTTTAGCTTCATGAAGATGACTGGTCTCCCATGGAATTTATGTGACTTTGTTGCACTGCCATGGTTCTTCATCTAGGAATTCCTCATTGCATGAAAAAACACAGGTATATCAGAGAGAGGGAAGGGGAGGGGAGGGGAGGGAAAACATAAATGAAATACACCTAAAGCAGTGCCCATGTGACTCCCTCTCTGTCCAGGGCTTTCTGCCACAGCAGAGATGGAATTACAGTGCTGGAGGAAACTCAATGAAATAATGATTAGTCTTTGGATTTAATTAACATAGAGCTGAGGCAGTGTTGAACAAGCATGTCTGTGCATCAAAACATTTCTCATGGCGCCAGGGAGCTCAGACCCAAACCACTCATGCCTGCCAGGCTCAAACCAGGGATGGAGGGCAGAGACACAGCAATTTGTTCTCTGCCCATGGTTCCAAGCCAGGCTGGGGCCAAGGACATGGGGTCGGAGATGGTCTTTCAACCCTCAGATGAGTCCATGGCTAGAGAACCATGGCTAATACTCCAAGAGAACTTTGTCATGCTGTGCACTGCACAAACCTATCAAGGGTGACATCCCCCATTCCAAAAGACCAGGTGGTGTTGAAGGGGAAACCACCTCATCATGGGCTTCATGTCCTCTCTCTTACAAGGTACAGCTCTCAGGGAGAGATAAATTTCCTCCTCATGCCAAAAAGTCACCTTGACACTCCTGTGACATCCAACCTCCTCCAGCACCCAGGTGGGGAAAGGGCAAAGGGACATGGAACAGGGCTCTGATGGGATTCAGGAGGCAATCACAAACTCACCTCCTTTCTGAGGATCCCTCTGAGTTTGCAGAAAATCCCTACTAGGAAATCTGGTTTCCCCTTCTTTTGGCCACATTGTGTTTCTGCTACAGGACAAGACCTCAAATGAAGAGCGCTCAAGGAAGCTGGGAAGCTCAGCATGACCAGAAAGTCCACAAAAGCAGTTAACCTCAAGTACATGATTCATGTTCTCCAAAACCTGTATCTTCCTTTTTCTGTTGAGGAAGCTAAGGCAGAAAGCACAGAGCTACGATCATCATGTATCCAACAAGACTTCCCTCTACACCAAGCAGCAGCAGGAATAAGATCCTGCTATTCATTCAAGATGCACATGCCGCAAGACCAACCCTGTAATTATAAGGGATAGTAATGCAAAGATGTTGGAGGTGAGTAAATTAAGTCAGGATTCACTTGTAGACAGAAAACAGACATTCAGAGGGAAAGGCAAGTCTTGGGTTTCTCAGCAAGGCTGCTGAAACCAAGAAGAGAAACACAGCTTTTTAAATTTTCATTAACTCTTACTGTAAAAGATTTAATGCTAATAGCTATACTTACACCAAGAGCTTTTTCTCAGCCACAGTCAGGGAGATTTTAGAAATTATTCCTTTCTTACCCATGGAAAAGGAGCTAAACAGTGATATGTGAGCAGAACTTGACCACTTCTATGTTGACTTTTAGTTCAGTTCTTGTATCATAGAATCACCAAATCATAGAATGTTTGGAGCTGCAAGGGACTTAAAAGATCATCTAGTACCAACCCCCCTTTCATGGGCAGGGACACCTTCCACTAGATCAGGTTGCTCAGGGCCTTGTTCTGCCAGACCTTGAACACTTCCAGGGGTAGGGCATCCACAGCTTCTCTGGGCAGCCTTTCTCTTCTTTTTTTTTTTTTACAGCTTCATTTACTCTGTATGTGTTTGACTTTAATCCTGCAGGTATTTGTGATGATTTGGTGGATAGCAGCAGTGTGCAAGCATTGTCACCTAAATCCAAAAGCTCCCTGCTCATCCTTCCATCACCTGGACATATTTGTTAACAGCTTGGAAAGGTAATCACTGCACAAATTACACTGCTTAGCTTCATGTGCAACCCTTGAGATCCTCCCACCATGATCGCAGCACCAAACAAAATCCATGGGACCCAGAAGCCATTTCTTCATCCCTCTTCCCACAAGGATTTTCTTGGGATACAAAGGAAAGAAATTAGTTGGTTCCTACAGCTGGTTAACAGAGGGCTTGGAGTAACAAGATGCACACTGTATTAGGTCTAAATTAATAACATTGTCGCCTACAGGGTCTGTTGAGTGCTGGCAGCTGATCTCAGATGATGTGTAGCTGTGGTCTTAGGAAAGACCATTAAAACTGTGTGAAAAAATTACAGCTAATTGCACTGTCACAACATTAGCACTGTAGTTTCCAAACACTTAGAACAAAAGCCTATTGTCACTTCTGGCAGTTCTCAGCATCATTACGCAGGGCTGAAATTTCCAATTTTTCCCATTTAATAGGGCTCTCTGGAGTGTTTTCCATAACCTGGCCAAGCATGACTGTTCTGCTGGCTCAAAATAGCTAGGGGCCAAGTGTGATTTGCTGTTTTGTGTTGCCAGGGAAGACATGCAGCCTTACAAGTGGGAAGACAGCCACATAGCTCCAGGCAGATTAAATGAGCCAAAATTAATGACTTTTTGGTGGGTGGGAAACTAACAGATTAAGGAACTCACTCTGCCATCCTCTCACCTACATATCCAAGAATTGAGCCAGTATCTATTAAAGCCTTCTCTATTCAGCTGATTTTTGCTCTGTCCCATGGCACAGGGGATCTCAATGTGCCACTCCTAACTTGAAGGGTGTTCAGGAGAAAATAGGAGGGCATAACAAACTTCCTCATAAATCATTTACAATGAAAGGGGCAGGTAGGATAACGATTTTAAATGGATACTTTGGCAATTCTTTTAATGAGAAGGAGCAGGTAATTACTTTGACCTTGAAGATTGCATTGGGCCAGAGGAAAGAAAATATGAAGGATTGCCTTAGCACTTGCTAAGCAAAGGGTGAAGTTATTGAAGACTGACACAGTCAATAGCGAAATAGCTATTTAATAATAGCTAAATGAGGCATTTGCTATGTTGTCTAACTCCAGTGAAACACAGAATCATAAAATACTCTGTGTTAAAAGGGACCCACAAGAATCAAGTCCAACTCCTGGCCCTGCACATGATGCGCCCAAGAATCACACCATAAGCCTGACAGAATTGTCTAAATACTTCTTGAACTATGGCAGGAACATGTTTGTTCTTGTGTCTGGTTTTCCTTGTCTTTTATTTTTTGGACAGGTTAGGGCCCTTGGATTTGATTACTATCCTTTCTTGTGGAGGCAAATACAATGGATTGGTGGTAAGGTTCTGGATTGTCTTTGCACCCAGAATTTTATCCTGAAGTCAATAGGCCTTGGTGAGCCACAGAAATTATGTCCCCAAATCAAGATGCTCCTAGAAAGCAACCTTCTGTATTTTCCCCTTGGAGCAAAGTAGAGAAATCCTGAAGGTTCACTTCTGAGTCTGTTCCAATGCCATTATGTAATTCTAAATCTGTGTTACATTGAGCAAAGGTCTTTCTGATTTAGAGCCACTCTGAGTTATTTGAGAAGACACACTGCTATGACTACTAAGGGTCTCTATACCATGAGAGAGCTGAGATGTTGGACCAAAAACAGAGACCCCTCGGGAGCCAAAACAAGGGATAGTGCAGAAGGTAGAGATTTGTTTTATCCCATGCAAACTGGCAGACAACTCAAGAGAGGGGACCACAGACTGCTGTGTGGGAATCAGGTCATCCAGGGGTGAAGATGTGAAGCAGGAATATCAGATCAGAGAAGCATTTATTTCCCCCTATTGACTATTAAGGAAGCCCACAGTGACCAGCTCCATGATGATCCAGAGCCACCATGGAGCTGTTCAGAGAAACAGTTTCTTTGATCTCTGCCCCCAAACTGAAAATTTCAGAGCAAGTGTAACAGGAAATTACTCCCATTTCCCTTCTGATTACATATAATTTCCAGATCTTTCACAGTTCAACTTGGTTTTCTCTGTGAAACAAAGATGCAGGCAGATGGAAATGGGAATAAAGCTATCAACCAAGACAAACTCTCTTCTCCTTATTCCTCTTTTTGCAAATAGACACCAAAGGTGTGAGAGTGGAAAAAGAACAATTTAAGAACTGAAAGGAAATCTTAGAGTATCACTGTATGATTGACTCTTTCAGATACTGATGCTTTGGACAGATGCTATCAGACATGTCTTAAAGGTTAGGACTGAAATCCTCCTCCAGAAGAGCCGCTTTACATCTTGTCACACTGAAGTTCTACTCTTTCTCATATCACCTGGAATAGGAGACAGATGTCAGCAGCATCTGTCACCTCTGCTCATTAAAATATCATCCAAATGAGTTGGAATAGTTGGGCAGCAGTAAGGTGGCGTGGTAAAAGGCTGAGGCTCTGATGGAAGCAGTATGTGCTAGAAGATGACAGAGCAGGGTCATTCACAAGCTTGAATGCCAGATACACTTGAGATATAAGAAAGTCTGCTGTTAAAGGTATGTGAGAACAGGTGGATCCTTGATCTTCTGCCATTTATCTTTTCCCATGTTGCTCCATTTATGCCAGAAACTTCCTAAAGAAAAATCCAGTTCAGTCTGGTGCACACAGATACTATGATTGATCACCCAACATCTGAGCTTTGTCTAAATTTGCTGTGCTGACCCCTCTTATCTCCATCCAAACAAATTAATTCCTTGCCTGGCAACATCCCAGTGGGAACCACTGCTGGGTCTAAATAAAGCGCAAAGGAAGTTTGTTAAGAACTGAGAAGGGAAGATTAAACAAAACTAAGTCATTTGAAGCTTGTGAAGGGCATTGTGGGTTTGATGGCATAAGGAGATGCTGTTCTGCAGTGTGGGTGGAGGAGAGAACTTGGCCCCGTGGGAATGTGAGCTTGCCAACTTTCTTGTTTCCTTTTCATTCACACCAATCAAAGCTCAGAGATCTTGCACTGGGAAGACTCCTGCTGCCAGATGTCAAAATATTGATCAGTGAAGACCCAGTAAGACTGTGCTCAGGTCTTTGCCCAAAATATGATCTGTGACAAGTCTAGAGAAGAAAGGAAAGAGGGAACAGGAAAAGTGTGATTAGCTAAAGTGCAGGAGCCCAAGGCAGAAAGAACTGTAAGTATATAACCAGCTCATTCATACTGTATGGTTTCCTTCTTACTTTGGGTTGGAATTACTCTAAAGAATGGCTTTGCTAACCTGGCCATGGTGCAAAGTAATTTAATTGACTGTTACTTTAATGGCAACTGATAGCAGAAGGCATTTTTTGGTCTCCCTCTATGGTCCTATGGCTGTCTCTTGCACCCATCTTTTCCACCTACCTACTGCTGTATCCGGGTGTTCACACCAGCCTGCCCCCCACATTGGTCTCTTGCAGCACAGCTTGACACAAGAGGAATTTTCCCCATAAACCTCCTTGTTTACAAGCATTTCTGTTATCAGACTTTATCCTAACAGAGAGAAAAAGAGCTCAGACATGATGGAGATGAACTGAAGGGACCTATGAGCAACAAATGGAGAATGTGTGAAGAGCATGTGAAACCAGCAGAAACAGGGTGTGCACAGGTGTTGTTTGTGTATGGTAGGTGTGAAAGGTGTATATGGGAAGGAAAAGTGAGAGCGAACACAGTTGTGGAGGGGAACAGCAAAGAAACATCTGTTTGAAGGAAAGCCATCCCCAAGTCCCATCCCACTTTGTTTCACACCAATTTCTTCCTAGTCTTATTAGAAGAGAGCTGCCCTTCAGTGTGCCGTGGCAACCAGCCACTTACAGTGAATTTGTTGAGCAAGCCACCAAACAACTCTCCCAGGGAGGACAATCATTATGGACCTAATTAAAGCTTGTCAGACAGCTCTGCTCTGCTGACCTGCCTCTGCGTGAATGAGATGGCCTCTGTTAATTTTATCTGACAATGATCATTGCATCAGGGCCAAATCCCTACATGGGACTTGACATCAGCCAAGAGATGGACAAAACAGCCAGAGCTCTGAAGGTGCAGGAGGCAAGGAAGGCCTGGTAACCCTAGTTGTGCACATGGATAGCTCTGGCTGTCTTCCGCCCAGATGGGCTGAGGATGCTGCCTGCTGCCACATTGGTGAGACAGCAGGCTGGCAAAGCAGATGAGGTAGAAATGGCTGGAAAACTATGTCTCCTCTACACAATAGCATCAACAACCCTCTTCCAGAAACACAGGACCAACTCCCACTGTCATTCATCTCTACTTGCTGCAATCATTCAGAGAGGAGGTAGTTATTATTAAATGGTAAATCTACTTGGATGCAGAACAAAATCTAAAGTTATTACCTACACTTTGCCAATAATCACTGAGTGGATGTTTCTGTCTCCCTACCAGCCTCAGGGAAGGATACTGAGGCATGTTCCATGGCCACAAGGAGTGCAGCTGTATTCCTGTACCTATTCCTGTGCAGAGTTGTGTCAGGGCTCAGTACTGTGCTAACCTGGTGTCTGCAGACAGCTTGGAGCACAGCAGAAATAGGAAAAGGTTGGTTTAGGAGAAGCTGTCTGGCATGGCACAGAGATAAAGAGATTATTATCACTGCCCTAAGCTGCCTGTTGGGAATGGTTTCTGCCCCATGTTGTCACTTGAAACCTGCTCAGAAATTCAGCAGAGATATGAGCCAAGACACATCCCAATCTGGCAACATAGCAAGAGATAATTGAATGGATGCTCCAGGCCCCAGAGAAAGCCCTGGCACTAATTAATTGATTAACATGAAAAATGGGAGCAGATTTTGATCAAATTGTCCTTCATAAGTTCCCTGAAAGAATGAGGCTTGCAAGAATGAGACAGGAATCTAGTTAATCAATGTCTCTTATTAGTGGCATTTATATAATCCCTCTGAAGGCTTATATACCCCTTAGGAACATCAAAGAACTGCTGTTTGCATCTGGTGGCAAACATGGGCCTGGATGACCTCTGGGAATTTGATAGATCTGTAGTGCATCTGATGTTGAATCAGTGTGATGGATTTAAAAACTGTTGTAAATCCCAGGTAAATAACCAGGAACACCCACACAAAATAAGCATTGTTTTATGTGACAGCAAGATCAAAACTGAAAACTTCTAAGAGCACCTAACAACCCAAGATCTCAGCTTGTTATTCTCTTGTTAGAATCTAATTTCCTTTCTTAATATAAAAGATTTTAAAATAATTTTCTTGTAGTCACAATGTGAAGCCCCTGTAAATCTCTCAGGATCACATTGTCTCATCCTCCACACCAGAATTCACAACTTTCTCCAATCAAAAAAATAAATGCTTTGTCAAACCCCAACATTCTCATTAGTGAGATCAGTTAATTAGCACTCATCTCACTGCAATTAATTTAACAGGTGCCTTTTGTACAGCGAATATTTCACCTGCTCTGTTTCTTTTCTGCTTGTAAGGTACCATTTGGGAAAGGACTGGGCACCTGGACAACGAGCTGCTCTCCTGGTTCATACGCTATGTATAGGCAGGAGCTACAACTCCAAGCTATCCTGCCAGGGGGGCACTCAGGTGATTTGTGTAACACCCTTGGCCAGGGGATTTATAGCACAACCTTAAGTATGAGAAACTGCAACTGAAACTTGATTAAATTTGTTAATTTCTTCTTTGTGTTAGTCTGTGCTCTCATTGCTGATGGAAACAATTTTATGTTACTGCATATGGGGTCATTATAGATATCTAGTCTTGGAATCTAGAATCCATGGAGATAACATGGGGGGCTTTTCCTTTTCTTTCAAATAGACACTCAGATCAGACTGGTCTTGGAATCCAGGTTGTATCTGATGAAGCAACAACGGATCTCATCAAGACACAAGCATCAAACTGTGGGGTTCCCCACACCTGGGATGGAAGTGGATGATTCCTTGAGTTAATCTAAGGTGGTACAGGAAGATGAGAGCTCTAGGAATCTCTCAGGAATTCCATGAAGACCAGAATGACATGAAAAACACTAAGACCTTGGAAAAAACATGGAAACCACAAGGTGGGGAGCAATACTCATTTGCTCAATTCAGTCAAAGTCACTTGACTATAGGAATATTTTTCTGTCTCCTGATTGACCTGAGAGTGAAATAATGCAATATTTTAGAGTCAACCAGTCTGAGATGATCCTTATGCATCCATACATATCCAGGTATTTGTGAGGTAGGGAAGAACAATTAGTGGGTGCTTTGATGCTTCTGAAAGACCTTTTAAGAAGACATGAAAAACCTGTTATTGAAGAAGGTGTCCTGAGGAGCTAGCTTCCAAGAAGGTTGATTTGAATCTCCTTCCTTGGTGATGATGATAGTTGAGATGGAAGACACCCAAACTGAGTGTTTGATATGAAAACAAGTAAACAATCAAAGGAAGGAATTTGTGAGGTAGGCAGGGGGTTGCTTTGTCTCTTTCAGGCTATTGCCTAGGAATTGGTCTCAGGCAGGAGATTCAGGGTTGCTATATTTTTAGTGTAAGGACCGACTCTGTTCAATACCACCTTTTCTAGTAACCTCACTGAATTTCTGTTTGTCTCTCTGAATCTCCACATCTGAGGAATTTGGTTCTTTTTTATTAGGTTACTTTTTTTCCCATTACCTTTGTATTGTTTATTGCAGTAATTGTCTCCTGTGTCAGGCAATTTGATTCTAACACTGATGATCTCCTGCATCACCTCAATGTAACTTTACCAAAAACAATGGGCTACATTCTTTGTAATCAGACCACAAATCCCAGTTAAATCAATAGCTTTAGCTTTTACCCTACCAGTAAATCAACCACCTTACCCCATCTGCAGATACAGCCATACAATGCTACTCAGAGCACCAAGCCACAGAACTGCAGTGGAAAATCAAGACCACTTAATACTGTTACGTTTTATCAAAAAGAAAAAAAAAGGTTCTTTGAGTTTGAATTACAACAAAGAAATTCATATTCTGATCTGACTCCTTCAGATCAATATATTGTCTCTGAAAGATAGAAAGATATTAATTCTATGTGTAAAGAATATCTGGTAAACTGCCAGATTTGTTTGGTTTTGGTTTTGGTTTTTTTTTTAATTACTGGAAAGGAAGATGGGGAGCTGGCTCCTTACCTAACATCTGGAGCTAAAAGCATTTCATGATGAGAAATAACTTAAGCAAACAGCCTTCCCCTTATCCTCTAGGTTCATTTTGATATATTTCTTTCTTAAGAGCAAATCCTGTGTAGTTAATACACAGGGTGATAGAAAGAAAAAGCAATGCTCCGTATCCAAACTGATGAACTTCTGCTCTGAGCACAATTTTATCAGCATGTTTCTTAAGGTCTCACTCATTTTCTCTCTGTTTTGTATTTTCTTAGGTGGTTGCCCACGAAATAAACAGGAGAAAAAGGAAAATCAGGCTGCAAGGTGGGATGTGAGATGTGGAGATGCAGAGAAGGTAAGGTAAAGGGCATGGCCCCTGCAGATGGGTTGAGGGAGAGGGAGCAGTTGTTTGCCAGTGGCATTGCTTTGACAGTGTGAGAATTTCATAGTCACTGCACTTACCCCCTATCCCAGTCCTGCTCCTGTGTTTAATGTCTCAACCTGCCACAATTCTGCCCTTGGGGTGAACAGGCTTTTTAAGTCATTATTGATGCCATTGATTGAGCCCTGCATATTTCAGCTTTGAGTTCTTCTGTCTTACCAGTGCTTGCATGCATTTTACTTACCCTAGGAAGAGTCAGGGCATAAAGGGATGAGCTCCTACATGATGTGCAGAGGTTTCCCCACTTTGGTGCTGCATCTGTCTTCCATGAAGGTTCCCCACAAAATAATTATGAGTCTCAGAACACATGGTCTAGGAACCTCTGCATGAGGATTTAGACTCTTTCTTTGCTTTTGCTTTCAACCCCCAAATAAACCAGCAACCATGGATGTAATGTCCCTAATGCCTGAAGACACGAGCACAAGGTCACGTTACTCTGTCTTGAGATACTGCTCATCAGCAGCCTGCAGATAACGAGGGTAATCTAGTTTAGGCTCATCCTCTCCACTCCTGAGCTGAACGCAGACCAGTAATAGTGCATTTGCCTGGTGATGAGTTTACATCCAAGAAATTGCTGTGGTCAGTTGGTTTGTTGTAATCTGCTCACGCAACAAGCACCAACCATTTCCAAAGCTGTTGTAACAGCTTGCTCCAAGGACAGCAGTCACAGCTGGACAGTGAGACCATTTAGCTTTAGAGCAAAGGCTTGTCAAGGAGCACTGCTGTCTTTAAGGCTGGAACCAAAAGGCTCTTGACCTTCATTTGCTTCAACAGTTATCGATGAAGAGAAATAGGACTCTAATGCAGCACAATGGCTTGGAGATGCTGCATTCAAGAGGGTCCCTTTGCAGCAGGGATGTTTACAAAGCAGGAGGTAACACATGAAAATGTCATCCCTACTTTCAGCTTGCTCTTCCACATATTTGATATTACACTGTCCTAGGGCATTTTAAGAAACTAAGTTGGTTTGTTTTTTTCTAATCCATAAGATTTTTTCTATTTTTCTTTATCTTTGACTTCATCAAAGGTTTCCATTTCTTGAACCTATTAAACCCAGTAAAGGGAGGCATTTGCAAATCCTGTTGTGCTTTGCAGAGCTCTGTTGCAATGGATTTCACAGACCACACTGCCTCTAAAAAAAGAGGAACATCATTTGCTCTCACAAGACCTTGTTGAAATACCTCAGTTTAATTAGGAAATATTTTCCAAGGGCAGAAAATAATTATTCTGCATACAATGTGGAAATGACCAAAATTTTCCTAATTAATGTTGATTCACTGTAACCAGCACATAGTAAGTAGAGATTGGAGCCCCTTGATGAACGGCACTCCCTCCATGCCAACATGCTCTGCATCCTAATGGCTGCACATGGCTCATTTTATGGGTGCAATGGTGTGGAGAGGAGATAGAACCAAGAGCACAGAGCCTAAGCATTGACCAACACAGTAGTGTTACCAACACTTGTGTGGCATACTAGAGACTGGAGACTGGGCCATCCATGAGGGGATGGCTCTCCCTACTCACAGCCCCCAGGCCCATTCTGGATTCTGCTCTGGGGATCAGGCAAGAGTGGCAAATTAAGAAAAGGCCAAAATTTGGTATTAAAATTGGGAATTGTCTCCCCTGAGGTCTTGGCTGTCCTTTTGTTACCACTGGCCTCAGATCAAAATTTCTCCAAACCAGGAGTTTCTGATCACTGTGTGAGTCTTGGCCCAAGGTTCAGGGATGGCACGTCGTCCACAGCACCTTTCAGCATCAGATACAGGTCACACAGGTCACACAGGGGAGGACACAACACCACGCCACACATGCTTCTCCCAAAAGGATAAATCAGTGTGCCCTGGGTATACACCTGTGTTGAGAGATTTATTGCAGAAAAGTGGATTTATGAACAATCTAAGCTGCTCCAGGCTGAGAAGCTTGGTGCCCTAAGTCATGAGAATTTTGCTGATATGCCAGCAAGAGAGGTTGTTTGCAGTTAGAGAAAATATGCAAGGCCGAACACCTGGTGTTTGCTAACGAGCCTTAGTTGCTCCTTAACAGTACATTCTTAAGGGAGTGCCTCTAGGCCTAGCTTCTCCGGACACAGAACCTCAAAACATCAGGATGAGATAATGTAAACATTGGAGCTTGTGAGATATGAGCTTGTATCCAATTAAAAGTTCTAACGTGCTTGAGTTGTGATTCCTTTAACCAGTAAGATGTATCTGTAACCCTATATAACCTGTGTGCTGTGTGAAATAAATGTCTTCACTATCAATCCTATGGATTTCCGTGGTGAAGTCCTTGTCTCCGCACTCAACTTTGTTTACATTACACCTGCTATGACAGGGAGAACTAACACCACGGAGTCTGAATCATGATGAGGACAGGCTTTGCCATCATCAGTGGACTGTAATGCATATGTCAGGACAGCTCAGAAGAGGAGATGTCCTCTGACAGAGGTGTCCAACCTGTATCAGACAAATTCCTTCATAGAGCTACAGACTCATGTACAACAGCTGAGATGGCTCAGCCTGTTGTTTCTACTCTCTACCAGCCCTTTGGGGAGGTCTCATGGACTCAGAAGCATCAGTAGACCAGAGGATTAAACCATTCTTCTGGTACACCACATGGGAGTGTGACCTTCAAAAAGAACCAAAACACTGCCCAACACCTCAGGGGTTAATTGTCATGTTAAAAATTGATTTTTTGTTTACATTCTTAAATACTTGGGGGCAAATCATTTTGACGATTCTGCACAAAGCCAGGTGAAGTTTTAGTGGGGCAATCTCAATACTTTGGAACTGGCATGGGCGATCCAAGTCAGTGAGGGGTTGCCCCATTTTATTTTAAAGCCACGATACATCATCTGATTTATCCTAAGGCAGGCACGTAAAATGGATTGGGGAATTACTCTAGCAGTGGCCATTTCTCTTCTGTGACTAAAAATGGCAGGTGTGGGGGACTGACACAAATGGAGTGGAGATGTTTGCAGTTAGATATGTGATGGAAATCCCACCTGGTGATGAATGTGGCTTACACATAGCAACACAAGGATGCAGGAAAAGGAGGGTCTTGTAAGTATACATCACAGAAGAAGATGGAAATTGTATTAAAAAAGCAGAGGGAGGAGCAGGAAAGAAGAGAGGAACTATGCTTAGGGTGACCCAGTGAGCCAATGGATCATGTTTGCAGCCCTTAGCCATTCAAATCATTGCATCTGAAATTCTGTCTTGGTAACAACTATGGCATCTTTATGACCCTTAACCCGTTGCTACTCCTCTATTCTATAAAATAGCATCACCTTCTGCTGCAGCACAGCATGGGAAATGTCTCTACTGCAAAGTGGTTTATTGAGTACCAGTTTTCCTTCCTTATTTCTCCTGAATTTAGTTCAGTAAGACACATCCTGAATAAAGACCTGCATAAGCCTTGAGAACAGCTGAAATAAGCAGTGAGCTGAACTCTTCTCTCAGGACCAAAGTTCATCCATATTCAGAAAAAGTAAAACTGCAGGGACAATTTTTCCAGGGACAGAATGTGATCTGAAAGAATGGATCCTTCAAAATCCCAAGGGTCAGTAAATGCTGGTCCAGTCTGACAAAGAAATCTTTAGCAGTAAAATAAAATCTTTCCTGAGCAAAATGTTTCCATATCCGAGCAAAGAACTACTCATTTTCAGTCTAGTGGCATTTTTTTGGGGGGGTGGGTGTTGTGTGTCATGGCAAAAAATAAAAATAAGGAGACATAGGTGGCTGCACTTACAAATGAGCAGTTTCTGATCAGCTTTCTGTCTGATGGCCTCCTCAGATGGATGTGCCCTTTTGGAAAAAGCTACTCTTTCTCTTATCCCAAGGAACAAATCAAAATAAAAACTCTACTTTAAATCAAGTTCTTTTTTTTCTTCCTCTGGAGAGAAAGAAAACCAAATTCTCTCTTTAGGCAGTGATTTATACACACACAGTCTATCCAAAGCAGTAAACATTAACACAAGCATCTCTAGTTTTCAGGCTCCACATATAATAGTCATGTGTTCAAAGACATCCATAAAAAAGAACAATTTTCCATCAGAGAACTTAGAAAAGAGCTCTCTTTCTGACCCACTGGGAACCAGCTGGTGCTGGCAGGCCAGCAAGGCCCTTTTCATCTCAGACCTCTAAGTTTCCATCTCTTTGCACATGTAATTTTGCACCTCATTGCTCCTAATTGAGTGGTTTTGAAAACCCACCCCATAGAGCTATCCTTCTCTGCCATGGCCACAGTGTCAAAGAAAATAAGTTCTCAGACACTTCTGTGTATAAATAATTCTGCTGCCATGAGCTTATCCACAGGGAGTGTTGACAACTATCTCATTACTGGCATAGTTCTCCACTTCCTAACAAAGTGCTTGTTTGTTTCCCCAGCCTCTTCCCAACAGCAAAGGTGCAGGATTGCAGTTTCCTAAACATCAGTTCCAGCATCTTCTTCCACCCACGATGGATGCCACAGCCAGCATGGGAGCTGTCATCTCCATAATGAGGCTCGGGAGCAAGACTCACATTCACCTGAAATTCCCCACAGCAATTTTCTAGAGTGAAAGGAGTCATCTATTTACACAGCCAAACTCCAGCTCTGGTAACGTGCTAACTCTTGCTAACCCAAATGCCTTCTTACAGTTTCAGCAGGACACTTGAATCTTCTTGCTAATCCTTTGCTGTAGTTTATCTCTGAGACGGGTGCATTTTGGTGGAGAAAAGTGATTTCTGTAGATTTGGCCATGAAAATCAGTTGTGAGTTTTGGAGCAAACATCATAATGCTAGGTGAGCATCAACAGCCTGGTTTCCAGTAAGGAAGAGTTGTTACTGCAATGAGACCTTGAAGCATCAAATAACACAGGTATTCATAGTAGCTATTGAACAGGACTCAGAAGCTAAAAGAGAGTAGATTTAGACTGGATGTTAGAAAGAAATTCTTTGTTGTGAGGGTTGGAACAGGTTGCCAAGAGAAGCTGCCCCATCCCTGGAAGTGTTCAAGGCCAGGTAGGATGGGGCTCTGAGCAACTTGGTCTAGTAGAAGATTGAAACTAGACGATCTTTAAAGTCTCTTCCAGACCAAACCACTCCATGATTCTAAGCTTCAAGGTCACAAAACTTACTGTCTGACCCCCCAGCCCAAATATCCAAGCAACCATGCACTAGGTACTGCAGGCAAACCTTCACCTCTTGCTATCACTTCCACACAAACCATTACCATGAAGCAAATAGTAGTGCAGCACAAATTTCAAGTTTCTACATTGCTTTTGTCCCAAGTCACCAAGTACTTGCATGCTCTGGTTTCTACCACCTTTATATTTAGTCCATAATTAAACAAGCAAGGGACATAAATAGCTGACAGCTTAAAAGCACCATCTTACACTCTTCTTGCTTTGTAAACATAGACCTTACATCTCCCATAAACTACAGAGTACAGCTATAACTCATTCTCCCCAGCACTGCTGGTTTTTGCCTGAGTCCAGGGTATTTGGTAATCAGCTAAACTGTTTTGGGGGGTTTTTTCCCTTGAAATTTTTCTTTTTAACAGAAATTAGCTTTATTCATCCTCAGGACTGCTGGGTACGTCTCTGAGCTGGAACAGAGTCTCATCAAAGTACTGTGCTCAAGTCAAGGCAGTACAAGGATATATATGCTGCTGATATGATGTAACAGCTTTTTATGACTAAGTTACAGGGAAGAACTAGTTGAGCTTCTCTAGAAGACATCAGCTCTGACAGAAGAAGTTAATATGATTGTCTTAGCCTGGAAATGTCCCCTGCAAAGGAAAAATTCTACTGGCAAAAAACGCCCTGGGGGATGGATGGATGGATGGATGGATGGATGGATGGATGGATGGATGGATGGATGGAGTTGAAACATGTTAAAGTACATCTAACTTTGAAACTTCCACTTGAGCATTTGGGTCTACAGAAGCTTCAAGGTGCAGTGCTCAGAGTAGGGAAGCTCTGAGCAAATAGGGCACTTGTGCAAAAGTGCCCCTGCCCTGAGACATGGGGCAGAAAAGCTTAATTCAGTGTCCTAGAGCACCATCTGCTGGCACCTTCCCCTGAAGTGTCAACTACCCAGCAGAGAGAACAGGGGACAGAGAAGGAGACAGTGGCTCCTGACACATGGCAGAGAGCAGCAAAACAGCTTTGCTTGGGTGAGCCCACTATCCCAACAAGGATATTGAATTGTTTCAATACATCATTGTTCTTGACTTGCTGGGCATCAATGGAAGGAGGGTAGAATGCTTCCACCCCATCCTGGAAACCAGCAGGCTGTTGGTAGGTAAATATCCTAGGTCTGGGTAGAAGTCTTTGCTAGAAGGGTAATGAGTTGAACCCCTGACCTTCTGAGGTGTTTCTGACCTCCAAGGAAGCAAATGAAGGGTGGAAAGACAGCAACCACCTTCGTGCCTGCTTGACTTTGAGAGAGGACCCAAGCTCTACGTACCATGTGAGGCATGCCTCAGTGTGGCACATCCATCCCAGGGATCAGAGGATTTTGCCCTGCTGCTTGGCTCAGTGGTCCCCAACTGGTTGCCCTCCCACCACACAAGGACCAGGGTTTCCCCACTTGGCCAAGAGAAGCTGACATCTGACCCCTCTTGTGTGGTCCTTAGCATTTGTGTTGGCTTTCCTCTTCCAAGACTTTCCTGTTTCAGGATTTAGATATCTAACTTAGATGTCTACATGTGCTATGTTGGCCTTTAGGTGCTTCGAAGCAGCTCATTCTCCATAGGGCTTTCTCAGTCATTTCCTCAACCATCTTTTATCGCCTTTGCTGCCTTTCCATGCATTTGTATCCTATTTTTAACATCACAATCCCACAGGCCTTAGTGGCTTTCAACAACAACTTGGCTTTTCATCACTGAAATAGTCTACTGTGGGGAAGATCAGATAGGACAGGTCTAGATGAGAGATTCTTGGATGTTGGATCACATCTCGTTCCCAATCACGGATCTCATCTATTCCACCAGACCTGCAGGACAGAGGTCTAACAGCCACTTGTTAGCAACAGCACAGTGCAGCAAGGGCAGGAAATTATGGGGTATTTTTCTTAATTTTAGACACCCACGTGGCACAGAACAGAAGCTTATCCTAATAAGAAGTTTCCAAGAGCAGTGATGGGGGCTCCAAGGGAGCCACTTGTTTTATCTTGTCCAGATGGCTGAACAGGTAGCTGTAGCAACTATTTGCCTCCAAAAGAATCTCCAAAAAGTACTTCTGGAGTTCACCAAACACTTCCATAAACCATTTCCTTGCATTTGGGAGAGCTCAGGCTACAGCTTGAAGGTTTTTCTCGGGAACCCCAGGAAAAGCAGTCCTGCTGTGCATGGAAGGTCTCCCAGGGCTAACCTAGACTCAGGTTAGACATAGAGCTGTACTACTTTCCTCCCTCACCCACAAAAGCCAGTAGGTACTAGTGTCCTTACTAAGAAGCATAAAGAAGAAATCCCAGGTGAGCAGATGGACTTGGCAGTGCTGGGTTCCAAATGTTGTTAGAATCAATGACCTTAAAGGTCTTACAATCTAAAAGATTCTATGACTCTATGATTCGAGTCCTCTTTTCAGACAGCAGCAACAGCTCAGAAACTGCTTCAGACTTGGAGCCAGACTCATTGAGCACCACTCACTACCACCAAACTAACACAATCATAAAATAGGTATTAAATAGGAGGGTGGCCAGGTTGGGGTGTTACGCACAACAGTACCTCTTTGGTTTGTGCAATGGTGTCCCACCTTTGAAAAAGAAGTAGGACTGTTCATCTGAGGCTCAGACCAACCTGGTCTAGTGAAAGGTATCCCCACCCAAGGCAGTCAGGTTGGAACTAAATGGTCTTTAAGGCCCCTTCCAATGCAAATCATTCTGCAATCCCATGATTTAAGGACACACTATCTTTTTGAAAAGAGTATTGAGAGATAATCTATTTTTCTGTCTTCTCAGAACCTCTAGAGAATTAGACATTACTCCTGCATCCCATATTACTGAAACAGGAAGTTTCTTGCCTGCTGGCAGCAATCCCCTCCCTCCCCTCCTCTCTCTCTCAAAACCAGTCTCTCCGGGATAATAAGTAAGTCCTATTAAGAAGATCCCCAGACTCTGCTTTCTTGAGTCCTGCTCTATCATCTTGATGAGCTCTAAGTCCCAGCTACCTCCTTCTGCTCAGCTGAGGGCAAACTATACTGTCAAAGAAGTAAGGCAAAAATTAAAACCAAGTTTTACACCCTGGTTCCCTCTTTCCCCTGCCTCCCTGTACCCGAGGTTTCCATCTGCACTTTCAGTTAGAAGGTATGTCAGACTTGTGGAACCAAGCCCAGACTTTCCTGAGAAAACACGCAAGAGTCAAAGGCATGTTTTGAAAATAAATATCAAAGCTGGCAAGCAACGGTGATGAAAGATGGAAATGGCATTGTTAGAAGCTGGTAGGAGTAAACTAAGAGGGACTCTGCATGGCAGTTTCACACAGGACTCAGCCTCCTGCCAACAATATCTGGGGAATATTTATCAAAGACCAAAAGAAAGAGCACTGACTTTCAGGAAGGGAAGAAATTTGAAGGGTCTGTCTATGCCACTCTGATAACACAAGGAATAATAATAGAGTGGGAGAAAAAAGTGTGAAGAGAGGGTTAAAAAAGTATTGAGGAGAAACTGGTCAACAGAAATGCACATCAGAGTTATAAAAAGAGACAGAGAAGGGAATTTTATTCATGAGCTTTCCAAATGCATTTGCCATTATTGCAGGCATAAGAATATTATTCTGCTGCTGTCAGGGGGCATGTGACAGGGCTCCAGCCATCAGAAAATCACTGCCAGCTGTCAGAGGGCCAAGCCATTAAGGGCAATGGGCCAACACCAATCACACTGTCAAGAAATACACTCACTTGTCAAGAGATTAGCAGACTGGCCTCCAAAGCCTTCAGAGACTGTTGGCTTCAAAAATGGAGACAGTCATGTGAATAGCACAGTCCCTGGCTATGAAAGCTGTGGGTAGAAATGCTCCTTTTAAATATGGGAGTAAGGACAAGAAGAAGGAAGGTGTTAAACTATTTCTGATTGGCTCTGGTATCTAAGGAGCATGGAGTAGTAGAGAGCATCTTTTATTTGACAGCATCAAAAAACCCCAATTTAATTCATCCAGAAGCACTGCTTAGTCCTTGATCGAATGGGCTGATACGTGACACTGACCTCTGAGTGCATTGCAGCTTTCTTTGGGAAGACTTGGCATGAAAGAGTAACGGAAACCAGCTGTGGGGAACAGGTCCTCAGAGAACACACCACATGCAGCGTGGGGGTGAAACCAAAAAGCCTTTATTAAAGGAAGAAGTTGACTTATAAGAGTCTGGCTGGGGGAGGTCTGAGGAGAGGGTTTTGGAATTTGGATGCAATAGGGTGAAGGGAGGGGCAAAGTAGTTAACTGACAACCTGAATAACCAATGGGAAAACACCCATCAAGTGACAGGAGAACTGACCCGTAGGGGCTTAGGGATCGGGGCAGGATGGGCAGAAGAGACAGGCGCAGTTCCGCTAGACTGCCAGCAGCGCAGGCAGGGACAGCATCCCCAGGACGTGCCGCCCCAGCTCAGACCTGCTGAACACGGCGGCGTTCCCCGACGGCAGTGGGGGGGCCACGGCGCTGCCATTGAGCGATGGTGGCAGCAGCAGCCTGTTGTGGCAGCAGCCAGAATCAGGCAGCCCCGCAGCAGGGGATGTGCCTAGGCTGGAATGATCTGGCTTGGGAGAGATGGCACTGGTGCTTCTGCGGTGCTGTGGCTCATTAGGAGAAACCACAGGGGGGAACGCACATGGTGGGGTGTAGAAATCATGTGGGGCAGGGAGGGGATACAGAACTTCTCCTAACTGAAACCCATACAGAGAAAACACATTAATTATAAACTCCAACAACTAGTACACAGCCCACACAATTTGCATTGCCCACCAGCACCATCCCTCTTCGGGGTTCATTTCACAGCATATTCCCACAAAAGAGTAGCAAATCTGCACTGGAGCCTCACTGAATTTTATTCTCATTTCATTCAAGCATCAGCAATACTCTAACCTACATCAGTTGTACCTGTTTGTGAACAAGGCACAGGTTTTGGGTAACAAAACTGATGCAGACAATTCAGTCATATAGAAGTATAGTTCCCCAGCCTCATTCAGAGATGATCCTAGTTAACGCCAGTCATGGGACCAGGAGGGCTTATTCTATGAGCCCTTTTCTTATTTTACAGGTGAAAAACCTAGACTGGGCTTTTGAAATCTAGCCTACAGGAGAGTCATTGTATCCATTTCCCTGAGACAGTCACACTCCAGGTTCTAACAGAAAGCTACAAAGCTATTAATACAGATCACAGAAATAACACAGTGTTCACAGAGGGTGTTTTAGGGTTTATGTTAAGCATATTGGGTCAAGTTTAAACCATACATTAGTGTTGCCTAACTTTGAGGTCGCACCTACTGTGGCATTTGAACTCAGACAACCACTGAGTGATTCAGACTGTCCACAGCTGCCATGCCGGTGCAGTAATTCAGTGTTATATCATATTAACTTACCATTGCAGCCATAATGCTTTAACACAGGCAAAATTCAGCATATGACAGATGCTTATGATGGAACTTCATTTGTTGCAATTAGGTAGTTCACATTGTAATTGAATAATGTATCATACTTCTGGATGAAACCTTTCAGAAAATTATAATGGACACACTTTCACCTACTGTTTAGATACGACACATCTATGAATACTGGTGTGTCCTAGAACCATAGAATCATTTAGGTTGAAAAAGACCTTCAAGATCACTGAGTCCTTTGACCAAATACCACCCTATCGACTAAACTATGTGCCACATTGAGGTATTTATTGAACACTTCCAGGGACTGGTGACTTCACCACTTCCCCGGACAGCCCATTCCAATGTTTGACAACCCTTTCAGTGAAGAAATTCTTCCTGGTGTCCAATCTGAACCTCCCCTGGCACAGCTAAGGCCATTTCCTCTTGTCCTGTCATTTGTTGCCTGGGAGAAGAGGCCAACCCCCACATTGCTACAACCTCCTTTCACGTAGTTGTAGACAAGCATAAAGTCTTCCCTGAGCCTCCTTTTCTCCAGACTGAACACTCTCAGCTCTCTCAGCCACTCCTCATATGACTCACTCTCTAGATCCTTCACCAGTTTTGCTGCCCTCCCCTTGACACGCTCCACCACCTCAATGTCTTTCTTGTAGTGAGGGGTCCAAAACTGGACATGGGATTCAAGGTGCGGTCTCACCCGTGCCTGCCGAGTACAACGGGACAATCACTTACCTAGTCCTGCTGCTCACACTATTTTTGATACAGGCAAGGATAGCATTGGCCTTCTTGGCCACCTGGGCACACTGGTGGCTCATGTTCAGCTGCTGTTTACCAGCACCTCCAGGTACTTTTCTGCTGGGCAGCTTTCCAGCCACTCTGCCCCCAACCTGTAGCACTGCATGGGGTTGTTGTGACCAAAGTTCAGGACCCAGCATTTGGCCTTATTGTACTCTATACAATTGGTCTCATTGATCCAGCCTGTCTAGATCCCTCTGTAGAGCCTTCCAATCCTCCAGAAGATCAACACTCCTGCCAAACTTAGTGTGGTTTGTGAACTTACTGAGGGAGCCCCTGATCCCCCTCATCCAGAACATCAATAAAGATATTAAACAGGACTCACCCCAACCCTGAGTCTTGGGGAATCCCAGTAGTGACCAGCTTCCAACTGGATGTAGCCCCATTCACCACCACTCTAGGCTCAGCCATCCAGCCAGATTTTAACCCAGTGGACAGTCCACCTGTCCGAGTCGTAGGCTGCCAGCTTCTCTGGAAGAATGCTGTGGAAAATAGGCAGACCATATCCACAGGCTTTCCCTCATCCATTAGGCAAGTCACCTGATCATAAAAGGAGACCAGGTTGATCAAGCAGAACCTGCCTTTCCCAAACCCATGTTGGCTGGGCCTGATCCCCTAGCTGTTCTGTATGTGCCATGTGATGGCTCTCAAGATAATCTGTTCCCTAACCTTCTCAGGCACCAAGATCAGGCTGACAGGTCTGTAGTTCCATGGATCCACCTTCCAACCCCTCTTGTAGATGGGCATCACATTGGTCAACTTCCAGTCATCTGGGACCTCCCTGGTTAACCAGGATTGATAATAAATGATGGACAGTGGCTTGGTGAGCTCCTCTGCCAGCTTACTTAGTACCCTTGGATGAATCCCATCCAGCCCTATAAACTTATGAGTGACTAAGTGTCATAGCAGGTCACTAACTATTCTTCCTGTATTGCAGTGGGTCTGTTCTGCTCCCCATCCCTGTCCACCAGGTTGCCCTGAGGATAACTGGTCCTACTGTTGAAGATTGAAGCAAAGAAGGTATTAAGTACCTCAGTCTTATCCTCATTCTTGGTGACAATATTCCTCCTTGCATCCAATAAAGGATGGAGATTTTGCTTGGCCCTCCTTCTATTGTTAAAGTATTTACAAAAGCACTTTTTATTGTCTTTCACAGTGGTGGCTAGATTGAGTTCTAGCTGAGCTTTTGCCTTTCTAATTTTATCTCTAAATGACCTAATGACATCCTTGTACTCTTCCTGAGCTGCCTGTCCCTTTTTCCAAAGGTCATAAGGTCATAAACTCTCTTTTTTTACCCCGAGTTCCAGTGAAAGCTAACTGTTCAGCCAGGCCAGTCTTCTTACCCAGTTTATATTGGATATCAGGAAAAATTTCTTCACCAAAAGAATCATCAAGCTTTGGAACAGGCTACCCACGGAAATGGTGGTGTCACCATCCCTGGAATGACTTAAAAGATATGTAGGTGTGGCACTTAGCAACATGGTTTAGTGGTGGGCTTGGCAGTGCTGTGTTAATGGTTGGACTTGATCTTTTCCAACCTAAATGATTCTGTGATTCTATGACTCACTTCTGTGACATCAGCTCCACTTCTCAGTGTTGATGCCACAAGAAAGTACAGTACATGGTACAAAAGCTCCAGAAAACATCCCTTTCCCTGTCTAGTAATGACCTACTGAGGCAAATCATCAGTCATTTACTGTGGAAACGGGGACACAAATCTCACCAGTGGAAAGTTGGAAATGGAAATATATTATTGCATTTTGTTGTATTTCTTTTTATCTCTGTTTTAGTTCATAGGTCTGAATATCCAAGCTATGCTAATAAAGTAAATTTGAATTGTCTGAGCAGCCTCTTTTATTAATGACTTGTTAAAGAAAAGAGTTTGGCTGAGGTGTAAGTTGATTAGCTCACTGGTAATTAACTGATATCCAGAAAAGTAACAAAGGATTTTGTCAAGTAAATAATGAGTTGATCTTTCCTTTCCTCCTTCTTTCTGCAGTGATGAGAGAAATATAACATCACATGAGCAGAATGTGCTTCATTTCCAGACTAAGTAGAAAAATTTGCATATTCTTGGGGTAAATATGCCACTTTCCCAGAGATCAAGGAAGGCAATAGCAGCTGCCTTCCCCACTGTCAGAGCAGTGCACCTGACGATATTTCAATTTTTTAAAAATTCTTTTAACATTTGACATTTTATATATCTGCATCTGCTTACCATTGAGACTGTTTGCTTGCTCCTAGGTGGTTTCCCCCTTTAGTCCACAGGTTTTCAACAGCAGCATTATGATGAAATTGCTTTTCCGATCCATGAGACCAAGTGCCAAGCTGTGCGTAATTGGATGGAGAGGGTTTTATAGAACAGATATTTCACCTTCCAGGTTCAGACACTAATTGATTCATTATAGAAAATACAGTGGACGAATGGTTTGTAGGTGCTTCCTTCCCTAAACTGAGAGTTATAAAAAAAGGGGGAAACACTGGCAATAGTTAATTACTCTAAATCCATGCCTACTGCAGTTTTGGGATAAAAAAAGCTTCAGCTCTTCTCCCTCACAGATCAGACTGTCCAGTCTTTCAGTCAGTTTCTTGCTTCTTGACAATATTTTTATTTCAAAATTTGCCTTAAGTAACCCTCATGTCGTTGGGAGTTCCATTCCTGCAGTTGGCGGTCACTGAACAGTCCTGGACCAGTCCCCAGGTGATCACAAGAGAGCTGGAGAGGGACTTTTTACAGGGGCAAGTAGTGATAGGACATGGGGTAATGGCTTTAAACTGACAGAAGACAGATTTAGATGTGTATTAGGAAGAAATTCTTTACTGTGAGTGTGGTGAGGCACTGGAATAGGTTGCCCAGAGAAGTTGTGGCAGCCTCCGCCTTGGAAGTGTTCTAGGCCAGGTTGGAGAGGGCTTTGAGCAACCTGGTCTGGTGGAAGGTGTTCCTTTCCATGGCAGGAGGGTTGGAACTAGACAATCTTCAAGGTCCTTCCAACCCAACCATTTTATGATTCCATAATTCTATGGTCACACACCCAAAACGGTATGAGTGGGAAGGATGGATACACACCAGGAGCTTGGTCCTTGAAATCAGTGATGGCATGAATGTAGATGGGAGGTCCCGGCTTGAAGAACGTTGGCTGGACAGGTTATCATACTGATACTGACACCCAAAAGCTTGCTACTCATGGCCCTGTGCCTGCACAAGGTTGCTGCTATCAGGAGAGTCCTACCTAATCCACCCAATGGCTTCAAACACTCTCTCAAGCCACATAAAATGTGTAAACTCCAAAATATTTCCTGGAGGGTTGGTAATACGTTTGTTGTACAACAAATGTCTTTCCTCTGTGCCACAGCAATATCATGATACTGTGTATAGATTCCTATTTTAACTGCAAGCTGCCAGTGCCCTCCCTTCTGTTTCCCAAGAGGAGCTGGTTGTAAGAGAGAATCAGTGACATGCTCTCCTCCAGTTTCATTCTTAGATCTATTCATGAGGAGGAAGCTAGGATTGGAACAAAAAAAGAGGAGCACTACTCCTGTTCTGACTATCCAAAAAAATGCTATGGTCATTTTTTGAGAACCCAAATGGACTTAGACCTGCCTATTCAAGCACTGGAGAGAGCCAGTGTTTCATGGCTTTCAACCTTCAGTATATCTCTCCTCCTAGATTTCATATAGGGAGCTTTTAATTTGCCCTAAGAACACATGACTCCAAAGAGTGGTATAAAAGTCAGAAGGAACAAGATGCCCAGGAAAGTGGTGGAATTACCATCTGTGGAAGTGTTCAACAAAACATGTAGATATGGCACTTGGGGATAACTGATGAACATGGTGGTGTTGGATTAACAGTTGGACACAATGATCTTAGAGGTCTTTTTCAACCTTAATGCTTCCATGATTCTATGATCCTAAGTAAGGCTGCTTCCCATAAATGCCTCAATTCAAGCCAATTGAGGCCAAAGCAAGTCCAAGAGTCAATTAGGTATGTACCTTCCATGGATGCTGTGAGTACAGAAAACTTAGTAGGAGCTTCATTGACCCCAAACCACAGCAGAGTGCTTTTCAGAAGAGCGTAAAGACTTAGGATTCATGACCTTACCCGATCTGATTCAGCCAAAAAAAGCCAGACACTTAAGCTCAGTTCAAATCACAGAATCATAAACATTTAGTGCTCTTGGACACAAAGCAGCTGAGCACCATATGGGATATGACACTAGATTTAAGGATCTTCCAGTGATTCCAGGGAATCCTGTCTGGCCTTCAGCTGAAAGAAGCTCCAATGATGCAAGGTGCCAGCGTTTAAGGACGTGAACTGAGCCTTTAAGGCAAGATTCAAATTGAGACTAACACTACAAATATTGCTACAGAGTTTGTGAGAGACTTATCATATTGAGCTCTGTATGTGAACTATCAGGCAGAAAAAGACAGCTTGCTATGTTTTTCCTAAAGAGAAAGCTGTTTACAAGTGTAAGCAATGAATTCTTATAACATTTGCTTTTGCTATTTTAAAGCACTAGAGGAATTCCAAAGCACAAAGGCAGACAGACTCCCAGATTTCCTTGAAAGTCAATGAGATTTAGGCACATGCCATTTGTGCTTCTGCAAAGTCTCCCTCTTGTGATAGATTTTCTTTTGATGTTTCAGCTTAAACCAGTGTACATTTACTACAGACTTCTTGAAGATGATAAGGGCTCTTTTGCATATGTAAGGCTGAGTTAAGCTCAGATAACTGGAGAAGTTATGAGATTGAGCTCTCTTTCCACACTCCTCCCAGTGTCAACTGCTTCTCCTTTGAGAATGGCTAAACAGCAGGTTTATCTTTGCTCTGACCAATTTCAACCCTGCAATTTAGTGCAAATTGACACGAATTTTACTTCCTATAATACAAAGCTGCAGGTGCTTGGAGACATCTATGCAGGCTGTGTGCTTACAGCATAGTAACCACTAGGTGCAAAGAAACTTCAGAGTAATCCACTGCTGAAAAAAAGAAAGCAAATATCCTCATTTTGGTAAAATGAGACATGCTGTGGGTGGTATCACCTGCCTCAGCTTTTGATTTTAAAGATTTTGAGATACAACTTGATAGACTTGAGCAAATAAACTTGTGCAAAGAAAAAAGCTGGAGAGAAAAAAATACTGCCCTAAAATCTGCTTTGAGGATTGGATATAAGACTGAACCATTCTCTTCATGAGGGAATGTCCTGTTGCTGGCAGGTCACACCTCTTTCCCAAAACACCTACTCTCAGTAGCCCCATTTCCATCAACACTATTCAGGTGATTTTATTCATATCTGAGCCTATCAGTGCTGGATGCTCACAGCACCCAAAGAGCTGCAATCTGTGATGCTGTCATTCACTGCCACAATCAGTTGCCAAAATGCATGCAATAGCCTCGAGAGTATGACTAAGAACAGTCATATTACGCTGGGGAAATTATGAAAATTTGTATGGCTCTAGGACATGAGTCCCTCTGATGATGATTCACAAATGCCTGACTCTAACTCTGGCACAGACATTTCTGTTTTACCTAGAGATGAACAGGAAATTGGATCTGCTAAAGCCCACTGAAGTTTCTTTGATCAGGTCCTTCTCCACATCAGGAAACGACTTCTCTTTTTCTCTCATTCAGATGCCAATAAGTTTCTGTGATATCTCTTCAGGCATAATTACCTTTATCCCAGCCCCAGTGCTCATAAAGGACCCTCAAACTTCAAGGCACATTACAAACTGTCTGATTCAGCTCATTAGAATCCTGTTTGTAAGATATTACTAGTGCTATCTCCATATAAATCAATGGGATAAATTAGATGTTACACAGGATCGGGCTTGAAGAATCTAGAGGTGTTAATGACCCTTTTCTTAACCGGTATGGACTAGACAATTCAGAAAGCTGCCAGTAATGATGTTTTCAGCTGCAACATTTTTAGAAACCAGCATTATCACTGGAAGTGAGATTTCAGAGCTGAGCGCCACAACTAGGGATTTGACACCTAAGATGATATGAATGCTATGACCCCATTAAAAACAATCCTAGAAGAGGGACAGGTTCGTAAGATGGTCAGAGCACTGGACCACCTCTGCTATGGACACAGGCTGATAGAGCTGGGTCTGTTCAGACCATAGAACAAAAGGCTCCATGGAGACCTTAGAGCCACTTCCAGTACCTAAAGGGGCTACAAGAGAGCTGGAGAGGGACTTTGTACAAGGGCATGGAGTGACAGGACAAGGAGGAATGACTTCATTTGATACTAGATTAGATATCAGGAATTAATTCTTCACTGTGAGGATGGTGAAGCACTGGCACAGGTTGCCCAGAGAAGCTGTGGATGCCCCACCTCTGGAAGTGTTCAAGGCAGGTTGGACGGGGCTTTGAGCAACCTGGTCTAGTGGAAGGTGTCCCTGCCCATGGCAGAGGGATTGGAACTAGATGGCCTTTAAGGTCCCTTCCAACTCAAACCATTGTGAAATAATTACTGTAAAATTGGAATAGGCAATTTGTAGTACAAAATTCAGATTTATTTTTTTGACTGACATATTTTTATAAACTTATTAGAACCAAGGAGTGAAAGCATCTTCAAGATTTTATGTCAATTTAATCTTCCCCTTTGTACATATACTCTGATGAAAGGAAGTTAGTACAATCTTTTCCAACACATATCACCATAATGAGTTCTAATCAATCAGCTTATTAGGTCTCATTTTATGCAGAAATGAAACAATAAGCAGCACAAGCCATGATAAAGTGTTTGAATAGAGCAGAGAGAGATAAAAATGTTCTTCAGATATCATTCCCTGAATTTCACTGATCACAAAAATAAGCTGAATACGTGCCATTTTTGAACAGCAGCCCTTTCCCATTCCCAAGCCAAATACTACTGGATTCACATACTAAATTAAAAGGACATATCCCTCTAGTGGTGTAAAGTGACATGACTCAATAAACACCGATCAGTCAAACCATGTCTTAGGGCAACATAAAACTATATGGAAAGAGGATCCTGTGCCACAGGCAACCTGAGGCCACAGGAAGCTACTCAATCAGCATAAGTGCATTTTTAGCATTACTGAAAATAAGCATTTCAGGAGCTTTTTGTTTGGTTTTTTTTGTTATTTCAAAACAAGACATTCCCTCCATAGGCTGTATAGATCAGACAAAAAAAAAATCCAACACCTGGACAGCGGTAGGTTTGACCCTTTAATCAGACAGCCCATATTTAGATGCAAATAACTTCAGGCTGTCACATTATATCCAGTGCAGTAATGGACATAACAATGCATAGCTCAAGGCTACAGGGGAAAAGTAACCCTTTTAATATGTATTATTGTAACACCTGAGACAGTCAGAACTGATTTGGTGGAAGATGAATTTACCTCTATAAAACATTTTCAGGCTGCCTCTTCAATACTGTCCTTCTGAGGGCAATGACTGAAAGTTTCATCAGAGTTCAGCAGCAGAGAACCAAACCACAGAATAAGTCAGAAGTAAATGCATATTGTGATGGAGAATACCATAGATATGTGCCAAATAAATAAAAATTCTCAAATGACTAAAATAAGGGGTAGCTCTGGATTTTTCTGGCAGTCCTGTGGTGTAAAGGAGAGCCCTCTGGACTCTGAATCCCAAGGACATGAGTTTGACTCTCAGGGGGGACCGTTCCCTGGCAGTTCAATGCCTCCCTGCCATCCCATCCCGTCACATCTCGGATGCTCAGCAGGGTCAGCCCCGGTTAGTACCGGGTGCTGGGACAGTCCCGAGGACTTCACTGTCACTGTCCAAGCTCGCTCGGCCGTGGCAAATGGACCTCAGGACTGAAATGGTGGGGCCAGTTCTGTGCACGCTCTGCCTCACCTAAAAAATCCACTGTGCAGGCTGGAAGGGCACACCCACGTGGGGAGAGCCCTGCCCAAATCTGCGTTCGTGGAGTTTGACCACAAATACATGCATTTTTCTTGTCTTTCTATGGACATCAGAATGGATGACAATCCACACCGTTGTTGTTATCTACCCCATATATCTTCCATTAATTTATCTCACCCAGTTGTAAAGCTAGTTTCATGTCTGACTTCTGTTTCTATTGTGGTGACAAATCTTCTCATGGTCACCGTGCACATGATAAGAAAAGAAACAAGCATCAATATTTTTAATTATTTATTTAAAGCCAACTGTAATTCAGTATTACAAAAATCACTGGGTTTTTTTCCCACTCTGTTCGCATTTTTGTTCTTGGTGAGCAAGTTAATATTTAAGACAGTTCTTGCTTTAGTTTCTGAACAACTGCAATTTCAAATTTTGAATTAATTTTCTGTTAAGAACTTTTAATAGAGTTTACCATGATAACAAAAGATAGATCAGAGCCTTACAAACTTTTTTAATATATAAACAGAACTTTCAAAAGTCCGCTAAAGTGCATCAAACAGGCCAGAATCCTCTTCATTGTTTACAGCCAATTTCATGCATTTAGATCAGTCTGGTACTCTTCCTGACCTCAATCTTGAAAGTTTAAATTTGTGGAGGATAATCTAGATCTGAAAAATACATAAAGACAGGTATGCATATAAAAGTCCACAGTGATTTTGCTGCTCTTTTGGCAATGTCAGAGAATTGCCATTGTCATCACTAAAACAAATTTTGCTTAGAAGGCTTTATAACACTATGAAAAATAGTGATGCATGTTAAATACATCTCTGCCTGATGCCGAAAGCAATTATATACAAACTGAACTGCAGAAGGCAGGCTAGTGTTCATGATAGATGTATACATTCTAGAATGTCAGCATTTACCCTAGGAGAGGTTTGTGTTTAGACTGGAGGTTTTTATCTTACAGAAGGGGAGGTGAGAAGTAAGGTGTGGGAAAATAGGTTTGTGCGTTTCTATGCAGGTATAATAAATTCTGCTGCCCAGCAGGGTGTAAGCACTATATACAGCCCCCAAGATCTGCCCAAAGCTTCTCACCAAGTCTTTGGACCCTCTTCTGAAACTTGAAAAACACACAGCACCATAAGGCCTTTACTGCTGTGCTTTATTCTTTTCCCATGTGTTTCGAGTCTTTCCCTTTTTAGATTCTACTTGCCTCTGGATACCAACTCTGCTTGAAAAGCGCTTTGCATATTATGGGTGTAAGTATAGTATGCGTAGTAAGCACTGAGCAAACTAAATAAGGCATCCTATGAGTGGAAAACCCCCGTGTAGTAGGCAGTGCTATAAAAAACCTCCTTCCTCCTCCCAGCCCCTAACTACAAGGAACACTTTCTTCTTCATTGCCTGCACGAAGAAATTCCTTACTGTGAGAGTGCTGAGGTCCTGGCACAGGTTGCCCAGAGAGCTGTGGATGCCCATTCCTGAAAATGCTCAAGGCCAGGCTGGATGGGGCTTTGAGCAACCAGGTTTATGGAAGGTGTCCCTGCCCATGGCAGGGGCTTGGAACCAGATGGCCTTTAAGGTTCCTTCCGACCCAAACCACCCCACGGTTCTGTGAACCCCTGCTTTAACAACGTGATGCCGCGCTCGCCCTACAAGCCCTCCCTGTAGTCTACAATGAAAACCGGTGGGGAAAGCTGAGGGAGGAAACCCCCACTGCCCGCAAACCGGCTCGAAAAGCGGCCGCGGAGGGCGCCGCGATGCTGCCCTGTCCCGCCTCATCCCCGCAGGAGCATCCGGAGCGCCAAAGCCCTCCCGCGCCAGCCTCTCCCCATAGACTTTCCCTAAATGCGTTTTTTTTCCCCACAAAGCTCTTCCCCCGCCCGGGAGTTACTCCGCCCGGGGCCGCAGATCGTCTCCATGGCGACTCCCGGCTCCTCCCGCTGCGGGGCGGGCCCAGCGCCGGCCCCGCCCCCGGCCCTCCCTCCACTCCCGCCGCCGCCGCTGCGCTCCGGGCCCGGCGCCTCCTCTCTCCGCTCCTTCTCTCGGCTCCGCTCGAGCTCGCAGCGGGCGCCGCGATGGCTCCGGCCGCCGACCGGGAGGGTTACTGGGGCTCGCCGACCTCCACCCTGGAGTGGTGCGAGGAGAACTACGCCGTGTCCTTCTACATCGCCGAGTTCTGTGAGTGGCCGCTCCGGCCCCGGCTCCTGCGCGGGGGCCGCGTCCCGTCGCCGCCTCCGTACCCCGCTACGCAGCCCCCCGTGCCTCGCTCCGTGCCCCGCTCCGCAGCCCTCCGTGCCCTCGCCCCGCGGCGGGGCAATCCCCCTCCTCCCTGCCCCGCACCCCTGTCCCGCAGCCAGTCCCGGCGGGTGGAAATGGGTGCTTCCTATCTCCTTCCCCCACAAATCCGTGTCGGAAGGAGGGGGCGGTGTAGCCCCCTCTGTCCCCAGCGTGTTGTTTGGGCCCCATCCCGAGTGTGTCCCTCCGGCCTGTGTCCGAAGGGATGGTGGGGCAGGAAGAGGGGTGTGCGGGGGTGGCCGAGGTGGGGCCCGGGGTGGTAGTGTGGCACCACAGGGATGGGTGAGACGGGGGGGTTCACTGAAATCCTGCTTGGGGTGCCATGCTGTGAAGAAGCCACACAGGTCCCCTTGATAAGGGAACATCTGCCCGGCTTGGATAGTCAAACCATGTGAAACTATTGAGGGAGTGAAAAGGTACCTTTATATGGAAGACACATCATCCAGGGGAGACACTCTGACCTGACTGGTTTTGGTAGGGCCTGACCATCATCAGTCAAGTTGCTCTGTTGCAGGTGGTCGTCTTTTAGGATAGCTCAGAGCAGTGGCCATTGCTTTGACCTCAAAACTCAGTTACTCAGAAACAGTCAGGAATTTAGCTATATTAAAGCATGTTTTAGGGAAAGAAGAAGGTGCTTTGACTACAGGGTCATCCATCAGGTGCTTATGAAGGGGGTGTATTGTGACAGGTGGTAAAGGATTAAGACCTATGATACTGAGGTTTTGTTAAAAGATTAAATACTTTTTCATCCTGGGCAGTGACTTTAAAGGGTGTAGTAGTTATAATTATGTGCTGCCGCCTGACAGACGCCCTGTACTACAAAAAACTTTCACAGGTATAAGGTAGGCGGCTGCTTTTGAAGTGCTACAGCCCTGGGAATATAATACTAAAGTGACCAGGCTCACCTACCCTGAAGTGCTTGGAGTGGGCAATCTGAGGAGGCCTTTTGCATAGCTGGGATGCTTCAGCAACACTTTGAAGAACTTGGCATGCAGGAGATGGAAGATTCTGCGTCTCCATGCCAGGCTGTTAGTCCTGGTTGCAAGTACTGACATGGGTGAGGAACCAAAATGAAGAGTTGTGAAAGGTTTCAGAGTGTGGGAATGGGAAGGCGAACAGGATCTGAAATGAGCAACAGTAGCATAGGCAGCATAGAAACTCAGAGGAAAAAGGAAGTTGGTGTGTAGATTTATGGCTGAGAAGAGTCAGGGTGGCTGAAAAGGGAACAAAATGAAATAGTCTTAAAATGGGACAAACTTAGAAGTTTTTAAATAGAATAAGACTTTTGCAGAGTGTGTATTTTTGTGTTTTCCTCATGGTAAGGCATAATTTATGAGATAATTCTCATAGGGAAGAGGAAGTTCTGTTGCTTCACCCATGTAAAAATAAATTTGACTAGCATGGAAATTTTTTGAATAATGCCTGCATTGTTGGTCTTGTGAACTGATACTTTTTGTCCACTTCTAGATTGTTCAGGAGCAGGAAGATGAGGACGAAATGAATAGTGGGAGGTGGAAAGGCTTGTGTTCCGAAAAAAAGGGAGTACATATAGAAGGTCTAGTCCCTCCTTGCAGTGTTGGTGTTTGGGACTGCAGTTTGTTGGTCTGTCACTTGCGCTAAAAAAACTGTGTATAAGAGCTGTGCTGTAAATTAAAGCATTTAAATGGTTAAGTTTAAAATGCAAAATAGTGAGTAAGCACTCTTTGGTTTAGGGTTAGCTTAACAGTAGCTAATTTCATTAGAGATGTCAGGATGCTTTAGATTTTCTTCAGCAGTAATTCTCTTACCAGTGCTTTCAGGGTCTGAGGAGTAATTGTTTGTTGAGGGGTTTTTTTGTCCTTGTTTGTGGTTTTGTTTTGTTTTGGATTTTTTATGTCATGATGTGAACCTACTACATTTAAATCTTTGCCAGCTGAAGGTACTAACAATGTACCTTCCATAAAACAAATAAGGGGTCTTTCCCAACTTTCTCTGAAACACTTGATGTGAAACTGATTCCTTTGGAAGATCAGAGTTACCCTGAAATCTAGTTGCTTTTGCAGAAGAGCTGAGGCATTTGAGGTCTCTGTGGCCCAGTGGTCTTCTGTCAGCTACTGTGCCATTATGGTCTTCATATTCTATCAAAAAATTCAAATTCAGTGAGTAAACAAACTAGAAAGTACAAAACCGCTTTTCTCATCAGCTTGAATTATTTTAAGTGCTGCCTTACAGAAGAGTGAAACTCTGTTTCTGACTTTGTACCACTCAGTTAAAGCTGATGGTATTTAAAAATTTTGCATTAGATGTTTGTTATAAATAATTTAGAAGAAACTACTGGAGGCTCAAGGCTTAAGAATTCTGGCATGTCCAAACCAAGTACTGTTTTCTACAGGTTGCAGGCTGAAGAGGCAAACTGAAAGCCTGTTGTGCAAATTACATCTTTGTGCCATTTAGCGATTTCCTTTAATATGCTACATATAGTACAAATTGCTACATTGTGTTCTAAAAGCCCACATGCAGTTCTTTGCCATTCACTCTTTAAAGACCTGGTGTAAATGATGGCAGCTAATCCTCTGTATGTAGGCAGAGATGTGGAGGTGAGGTAACATGATGTTGTAGCACTGTATGTTTGCATTCTCTTCATGTACCCCAAACATAATGGCCTGTGTTCAAAAGTTCATTTTTTTTTAATAATGAAAAATACTTTTTCTTGCCTTTCTGAGTCGTACATAGCCAGTTTTCCTCCTCTCTGGAGGTGGGTGACTAACTGCTCTACAGCCTTCTGTAGAATATTAAACCAATTGAAATGGAAAACCAGTTGAAAACAATTGTTTTGTGAGCTTAACTGTGCTAAGCCCTAAAATGACTCTCATATCCCTTACTGATCAAACCTGTTGTTATGCAGTAATTCCTTTTTCAGGTTTTCTCAGGACTTTTGGACTGACTGCTGTGTGCTAGAGGGCAAGTAGTAGAGGTGCTATTTTTTTTTTTTTAAACGAATCCTTTCCAGGTCCCAGTGCTTGAATGCTGAATTACTCAAACTTCTGTTCACTAAATTAAGAAAAATAATAAAGGATAAACCCACCATTCTCCCACCCAAGCAAACAGAACAAGGGCAAATGTAAGCTCTGTTCTTTAACACTTAGTGCTCAGATGTTACTGTTTACTACTTATTTAACAGGGTTCATGTTTCTGGTCAGTTTAGCCCACACAGCATTAAGGTTTGGGGGTCTGTTTTGATGTCAATGTCTATATGACACAAGCCTTATCCTTCTTGCATTCACTGTCATCCCTGTAATAAGAGTTTGTCTTGTAGAATATGAGGAGTGAATATAACTAATCTTCACAGATTTCCTTCATGGAAAACATATAGAGTAGTATCAATGTAGGGCAAAGGAGCCCTGTGTGGTACATGAAGAGGTGCTGGAGCAGGTCCAGAGAAGAGCAACAAGGCTGGTGAAGGGACTGGAGCACAAGTCCTGTGGGGAGAGGCTGAGGGAGCTGGGGTTGTTTAGCCTGGAGAAGAGGAGGCTCAGAGGTGACCTCATCACTGTCTAGAACTACCTGAAGGGAAGTTCTAGCCAGGTGGGGGTTGGTCTCTTCTCCCAGGCACTCAGCAATAGGACAAGGGGGCACAGGCTCAAGCTCTGCCAGGGGAAATTGAAGCTGGAGATCAGAAGAGAATTCTTTCCAGAGAGAGTAATCAGGCATTGGAATGGGCTGCCCAGAGAGGGGGTGGATTCACCATCCCTGGAGGTTTTTAAAGTGAGATTGGCCGTGGCACTGAGTGCCATGATCTGGTAAAGGGACTGGAGTTGGCCCAAGGGTTGGACTTGATGATCTTGGAGGTCTTTTCCAACCCAATCGATTCTATGATTCTAAGACTTATAATTATCAGTCAGGAGAATCATAGGGCAAATTTGTTGTTGTTATTAACAGAGGACTGTGTTTCAGTTTGGATCGAACTTGAATGATGTTTCCAGCTATGGGAAATACCGCCTTGAACTATCATTGTCCATGGCTAGCATGCATCATCTACAACACGACTGGTCTTAAGATAGTTTATCCTTATGCTGGCATTTGCAGCAGCAAGCATCTAGATTGTTGCTTTGGGCTTCTCAAGGAGTTGGTGTAATCGTTTCTTTCTTGGCTTCTGGTCCTGTCTCAGTAGGTTCTGATACCACCATATAAGAAAAGATTATTTCTTCTTATTACTACCAGTTAAATCCATTGCTTTTTGTTTTCATTAGAGATCTGGTAAGCAAATACTCATAACTGGGCTTTCCTTATAGGACTTTTTATTTAGAAAAAACCCCACTCGAATCATGAGAATCTGCCCATGTTTCTAGCTATTTTTCTGCTCTTTCTTAAAACTTTCCAATTTTTGCTTCAGACAGATGAGAGATTAAGATGACTATTAAGATGACTGTTACTTAGGTTGTTAGATGTGAGATATCATTATCTCACAGCTTGGATGACATAGACTGCCGTCCAAGCATTCTCTGCATTGTGAACTGTGATACAAAAAATACTGTTGTTTCCTTTTAGGCATTGCCCAAAAAAGAGCTGCCAAAGATGTGCAGGTCTCTGTTTGCATTGGGATTGTTACTTTGGAATTTAACAACTTACACTTAGAATAATGTCATTAATATTGAATTTTTACTGCTGCATATGGCCTGTCGCTTGTTCCTCTTGGGCAGCCTGCTGTGTTTTGCTCTTTTTGCCAGATTCTTTGAAAAGCAGCCAGAGGCTGTTAGGCTAGATAGTGCCCAAGTGAGTTTAAAAAAGTAAAATAAAGTCAACTGTCTGCCTTCAAGAGCTCTTCTTGTTTTTTCAGTAGTAAAATGACAGGTGAGGGAAGCATCATCAGGTTAATTGTGTGTGATCAGCTCAACTGCCTGGCTGAGACTGAATGATTTAAAGATGGCATGACATGGTTGAGTTCTACAGGGCGATTTAAGACAAGACAGTGTCACAGGCTCATAGACTTTAAGATGTAAAGGGATTCCAGTGTGTAAATTTAATGACCTAATTGGGGGAAGCTACATCACAAGTTTCCTCTGGATGTTTATCAGGCTTCTTGAGGGAGCTGCCTCAACTGTGGGGACAATGCAGGCAAGAAGGTAAAGGAAACATTAATCTAATTGATGATGAGTGTAAAGTCAAGTGGAGTGTACAGAACAGTGCTCGGTTGTGGGATGCATTTTAGGATGAACACTTCTATGTTGCTTTTTGTGCTGTGGACAAAAAGAAGTTGAAAGAGGAGTTCCTCCTTTCGAAGAATATCTGTGGCTCGGCTTCGTGAATGCAGATTTGGGCAGGGCTCTCCCCACGTGGGGGTGCCCTTCCAGCCTGTGCAGTGGATTTTTTAGGTGAGACACAGCATGTGCAGAACTGGCCCCACCATTTAACTCCTAAGGTTCATCTGCCAAGGCCAAGCGAGCTTGGATGGTGACAGTGAAGTCCTCGGGACTAGAACCTGCAGCCCCCGGTATTCCCAGGAGGTCTCCCATTCAAGTACTGACCGGGCCTGACCCTGCTTGGCTTCCGAGATCTGACGGGATCAGGTGTCAGGGTGGCATTTAACTGTCTTTTTGAAGAATAACACAGCAGGAGTAAAATCATAAGCCAGATGCGTGGTCTCTGCTGTCATGCTTTCTTATTTCTTTAATGATTTTATGTATTTTTGAGTCAGTGGCAAATGCTGTTGCATTAATTTATTTCCTTTCCCAGGTTGTAAATATGTATATTTGACTTAAGCCTGAAGATAATCTTGTCTCACTGTCTTTTGCCACAACTAAGGATTTATGTACTATTTTTAATTCTTCCTTTTTTTTTTCTTTTTGGCACTTTCTAATCCATGATGCAACTTTACCTTTTGTCTCACGACAGCTTAATTTTCTATTTTCCCAAGAGCTTTCACTGAAAGACAGGGTCAAAGGCCCTTGGCAAGTTGATTTTTCCAGTGATAGTTGTCATTTATCCATCATATTATGGATAAGCTTAAAACTTGGCAGATGCTGTGCTAATTGGCCACATGTGTGTTTGTCTACTAATACTTGTGTAGTTATTAAGTGACAATAAAATTCTTAAATATGGTTTAACAAAGCATTTGATTACTCTATAATTAGTGCTTCATATTCAGCACGTGTACAGCTGGCAGTTGGACATCTGCCACTCCAAATGGTAACAGAACAGTGACATTTGTACAACATAATTTTTCTTATATGCAAGCTAAGGCTGACAAGATTATGAACTGCATGATATGAATTTGCAGAATATGTATTTATAGCTAGAATTAGGAAGGAAGATTAACGTAAAATGATGGTAAAGGAACATTACTGATTTTTAAATTACTTTAAATGAGCTTTTAGTCACAGATTATAAACAACTCTTGTCATAATTGAAAGACAAAAATGTCTTTAGTTTAGGGTTTGTTGTGTCTTTGTGTGTGTGAAACTGCTGCTTGTGTAATGCATTTTCCACATTTGCTGGAGCCTTTCACAGGTAGGGAAAGATGATTTCTTTTGAAAAAAAGAAAGATTTAATAATCACTGCAAAAATGTTCAAAGGAATTCTGGGAAGTGTCTCAGGAGTATTATGGTTGTTTTATCTTGGAACACATGCAAGTGCTCACACACTTGACTGTTTCTCTGACTGTCTTGAAAATCATGGAAAGGTTCATGGCTCATGAAAGAGTAAGAAAATACAAAGTGTTCTTTTAATTGAAAATATGTATTGAAATGATGTTTATAATGGAAGATGGGAACCCACTTACAAGTGATTATCAGAGAAAAGCTACCTACCTTAGATTGCTTTTTCTAGGTGTGGGGCTCTTTACACCTGCCTCATTAATCACAGACATTTTTTAGTCCATTAGCAGAGAAGCTGAGCTGCTGCATGAATTAAAGGTACTTGGTTATTCTGTGGTTGTGGAAGTACTTCAGAGGGAAGGAAGGTGTCAGGAAGAGTGAAACTTCTAGAGAAGGTTACAACTGGAAGGGGCGGGGGGG